>JAQBSW010000430.1:0-205586 GCA_029291075.1 Eudiplozoon nipponicum
GAGTTAGCATTGGAGTCGTATTGTCGTTGACTTCAGATTATGTTAGCTTCACTATTACAGGTTTACACATTCGTCTAGTAGATTGTACCGTCCTATTATTCCACATTCTTCTACCAAATATATAGTGGTTAAAGGGCGTAATACCGGCTCCTACTGATGTGTCGCCAGTAAGCACGAAACGAATGTGCATGCGATTATACTTTCCGTTCATGCTGCCTTTGGTTTATCCTTATGGTCACAGCTGAACTAATTTGTTACTAGGTTCGCAACACCTAATACATACTCGCTAATATTGATGACAACCAACAACGGTTTAAAGGGAAAATCGGCGATATCTGCTATCTATTTCAAATTTGGTCACTATCAATGAAATCTTATTTTGGAGAAGCACACTTGTAGTTTTAAGTTTATCGGCTAAAGACCATGATCGTGTTATTCTTTCAACGGACAAAGGGTCAAGCTTAGTTGTCATGGATCTTGACGAGTTTGTTTGTTGAGTTAATGTCACTTTTTTATTGAAACTAAAAATAATGCAACGGGTAGTATTGAAATCACCATTTCGACTTCGTCGTTCTACTTGACAGACAGTTGGAACAAAGGCAGTTTGATTGTATGCTATATACTAGAGATATACAACTTTGGCACTCTTTTGAGACATTGTGCTAATGGAAAATATACAAACTCTCGAATTAACCAAATGGTCGGATAACCTATTGATTCCAACAATAAATCACTTCTCTAAGTAGAGCTGGAAAATTTCTTTTAAAATTTTTTGTAAAAAATTGTCTTTTTATGTGTTTGTTTGACACAGGGTGAGTATTTAACAATACCCCTGTTAATGACAAAAACTCATATAAAAGAGCATTGGTTGCGCGATCGTAGATAATAGTTATTTATTTAAATCAGGGTTGCGACCTTGATATAAACACCTCACCCACCTTGTGAAATTTCAGTATAAACTGAGCATGATATAATTTAGAAAAGGCGATTCATCCAGTAGACCGGTTTCGTCCTTATTAAGAACTCATCACGTACTGTCCAGAATTTCCCACGGACAGTGCTCGAACCTGGCTATGTCTGCTTCGGAATCTCGTGTTCTAGCCACAGCCACCTTACCGCACAACAAACGAATTAGTTTGTCTGACAGTTTGTTTTTACTAATTTTAAAATAAACGATGTGGAGTTGGAAAGACATTTTTACTTGTGTTTTTCCGATTATTTTTTTTATTTTCAATAACGAGCTTCGCAGACAAAGCGATGTTTTAGAGATGGTTTCAGCTTTGGCTCCGATCATGATCGGTTTAGTGAGAGGAAACTGTTTATCCGTTATACTAATGATATATTTTGGATCTTTGAAGGTCGTGGGCATGCTGATGAACTGCTGGATAAATTCAATCGACACCATCAGAATAATTGCTCAACAATTGAAAACGCGGATTTCGATAGGCTGTAACCGTTTTATTTGTTGCTCAAACGTAGTACGAATGGCACATTGTGCAAATCATTCTTCAATAGGAAAACATGGTCAGCACAGTGTTGAAATTTGAACGGCCACTGACCCTAGAAATTAAACAATCAATAATTGTTTAATTAGGCTAATGGTTTGGTTAAGACACTGTGTAATAGGGCCTTGTTTAATTGTTTGCCGGATATTTTTAGAATGAGTAGGATGATTTGCGTTATATTATTATCATTAACTCTTACATACCGCATTTTTATGTAATGAAACCAGTCTTCATTGTTTATACTGTTGCAAAAGCCAATAGTAACTAATGCTTTACTGCGATTTAACCATACGAAGCGAAAAAACAAGCAAATTATTATCAACAACGACAAAAATAATAATTTAGACACACAAATTAGTGAGATTTACGCGAGAGAGAGAGAGAACATAGTTACTACGAGTATATTTATCTAGATAACGAATAGAAGTGAGGCAAACTAAACCTCTGCCTACACCATTATGTTAAAGTCAGCTTCAAAGCTTCCTTGCGGTCTCCACTGTATCACGTCATAAATGCAACCAAACCTCGCAGCTAACTCTCTCCAGCTTAGAAAAGAAAGTTACGAAGATGATTCTTCTAGAATTATTATAATCAATGTTGCGATCTTGATATAAGCACCTGACCCATTAATTACTTACATATGTCAGTAGTAACTACACCTCAGGGTAGTGCAGACCCATCCAGTAGACCGGTTTCGTCCTTATTGGGAACTCATCATGTACTGGCCAGAATTTGCCGCGGACAGGACTCGAACCTGGGCACGTCTGCTTCGGAATCTGGTGCTCTAACCACTGAGCCGAAACCGGTCTACTGGAGGAATTGCCTTTTCTACACTATACAATTCTTAGTTTATACTGACATATGTAGGTAATTAATGGGTCAGGTGTTTATATCAAGACCGCAACTTTGATTATAATAATTGTTATCACCACCCGCGCAACCAGTGTTCGTTTGATTCTTCTAGATATCTGAGTAGTGAGTGATCCTGTAAAAATGTCTTAAAATTAGGTGTGAATTTCATACCGAAACACGGAACAACGGCTGTTAATTTATTCAATGCGTCCTGAGTAGAATCTCTATTGTCGAATAATAATACGTTATCGTCTGCATAGTCAAGATCGACTAGTTTACCACCTGCATCCTGAACGTTCATAATAGCCTCGATTACTAAATTAAACAAAAAATGGGTATCCAACTTCAATGTATTTTTTAATTTATTTTTAACACTACACAACTACTCACTTATTTGTGTTGTAATTTTGGTTCAGTTTAAATATGTAATCGAGTATTTTCGATTCCGTTAAAATTTGTTATTAATTGTTGAAAATTCCTCTTTCTGGGGTAATCCGTAACATAGACTTTAAATTATCTATATATCATCATCAAAATAGAACAGTCTTTAATAATTTATACGGCACTGCCATATCAAATGTTTGCAAAATTACATTTAATAATAACATTAGAACAACCAAAACAAGTGAAAAATTGTCAATGGAGAGTGATTTATGAAAGAAAGGATCTCATGCAGATGGAGCTACTCACGTAGGTAAAATGCAGAAACGAGGTAACCTAGACCTCTATACATATCATTTTGAAGCATATTGCCGGTCCTGCTTTATGCTGAGGATACTTGGGAGGTGATGCACGAAAACTACCGGCATTTTAACAGCTCTGTTATTCCAGTTAAATACTGTTTGTTGCGAAGAACTAATATATATGCAAGTATGTATTAGGTTTTGCGAACCTAGTAACAAATTAGTTCAGTTGTGACCAAAAGGATAAACAAAGCGCAGCATGACGGAAAGTATAGTCTCATGCACATTCGTTTCGTTGCTACTGGCGACTCATCAGTAGGAGCCGGTATTAGCCCTTTAACCACTATATTTGGTAGAAGAATGTCCTATTATTCCACATTCTTCTACCAAATATATAGTGGTTAAAGGGCGTAATACCGGCTCCTACTGACGAGTCGCCAGTAAGCTCTGTTATTCGTTGTCCTTACTCTATTTCGCTTAGGTCTCTGCCAACTGTACGTCTGGAAACATTAATGAAGAGCAAAATTTACGAGAGACCAGTTCTATATATATTTCGGTACGCAATCCGAAAATCAGGTAAATTGTTTATTTCCTGTCGCGCAACATGTTTCTTTTAAATTTCATATCTTGTTCGCCATGACACCAAAACAGCTCTGGTGCTAGGTAGAACCATCGAAGGGGAAAGCGACCCATCTTTTGTCCAGATACTTTATTTGCGACATGGATCGAACGTCTGTTGGCATCTAGCAGCAAAAAGAGCTAAGTGAGGAGGCTTTATCAACATAAGCTCTTGGGTAACCCATCGAGAGTGAGAAAAGATGTAGTTTTGGATTATTTTAAACTAAAATTCGATTTTATGTCTTGAAATGAAGTAGCTTAGACACATTTCTTTACGTTTCGCGGCGACCCGCATAGGTCAGTGACGAAATGGTGTCGAAATGCTGAACTTTTGTTCGGCTTGTTATTCGAAATTTGTTAAGATTAAAATGTTTTACGTATTGTTGTTGATCATTAAATTTATATTGATTATAATTATTCTGATTGAGAGGATAGTTTTGTTTGTGATTTTTTTTTGTTGATCTAGGTAATAATTTAGGATTTTATGTTGATTTTACAGTCTTGTTATTCTTTTTTTATGACGATGATGGTGACAATGATGGTAATGATGATAATGATTGTAATAATATTATTTAAGAATCGTTATGTAGTATATGTTGCTACTGTTTCTGCTACTAATTTTCATAATTTTATCGGTGTTAATTAATATGTAATTGATATTAAATTTATTTTTCTTATTCTATATGCTTTTGCTTATCAATAAGTTACAGAATTTGGCAATTAATGATTGCGTGAGTTCAAATTGAAATTGAAGTCAAGTTTGCGGATTTGCGATAAACGTTAATACCATTATCTTACCGGATTCACGGATTTTAGAACTAACGCCATTCACACTTACTAACGCATTCGAATTTTCTTAATCACGTTTATAGCATAAAGTTAAATTGACTAATAGTGATAAAACTAAAATTTGAGTTTTTAAAAAATGAATCGAAAATAATTTTACATTGTCCGCAAATGCGAGAGCAGAAAATTTTTTGCTTGTGGTCGTATAGGAATTACGCAACCAAGATTTCGGTCTTGTGAAATGTATGTGAGATAATTAGGCGGTGAATATAGATCAGTATCCTTCTTTGTATTTCTAAATAGACCATTCGCTATTTTATCGTCAGTTTCTCTCTGAGTTTCCTTGTGGTTTCGTGAAAGCTATTCATCACTTACGCTGGTGTAAATCAGTCTATGCTGGTAAAGACGATCTTGTACGGAATAAATGTAAACGAACTCTAGTGTAGATTTTAACCTCCTAAACCATAACTGGAGACCGTAATTTACCGCTTGTGCTTATGGCTTTTGTGCCTTTACGATGCTTTTGGCTACGTTGGTACTATACAAGTGTCGTCTGGGTTTCTTATGCTAGGTGAGCCAAATGAAGAGGAGTCAGACTAATAGTTTCCACCTATCGGGAGTGTGGGATCTATTATTGATTTACAGCTTCCGTACTTATGCTAATGTTATATTTATGCAGCAGCAAAGCATCATTACTTTTATGAAACCAGATATTTTTCGTTGTTAAACGTGCCTTCTAATTTTTGTTCATATGAAAATTTAAATTTCTATTCGATCGGAAATTTTATTTATGCTCATGACTTAAAAGCTGTCGGAATTCTTAGCTTTAATAAGTAAAATTTATAAATATTTCTGTTCCTCCCTCGCTCACACTGTTTCTGGATTCAAAATATGTAGTTCTACGATTGAGGCTGACTCTGCAGCATATGCCGTGGACGAAGATTATGGAGACGGTGAATCTTCATCACCACTTCTGATAGAAGGTGGAGGTCAACTTGTCGGTCTAATGGCACACACGTCTGCTCAGTTATTGCTCAGAATGATTGCCGCGTTTTGGTATGCTCACGGACGTATTTTTCATGGTTACGAGGTAGTTGGGTCCGAACGACTACCGCGTAGAGGACCCGCTTTCCTTGTCTATTATCATGGAACCGTTCCACTGGACATTTACTATCTTTCCTCGTGGTGTGCTATTAATTTGTATAGGTGAGCGAATTAACATAAAAATTTGTTTGTTGAGTAGCTTATCCATAGATTTTCTCCAGCGTGAACTATTTTACCATTTTTATCACTCTTAGATGAGGTGAATAACTTGACAGTCTTTTAGTACCTGCTTTCAACACACTTCGCCAAAAATATGTTCGTATAACCATGCATATTCCTAGTTGGGTTTGAGCTGTGAAAGAGCACTAAGTCGCTCATTTGTAGTTGGATTGGATACTTTTTATTCAAAGTTATCTTTCTATTATATGAATTGCCACTCAACGCTGATGTGCACAATCTCCCAGGAATAATCGGCGTTAAGGCACAAGAGGCAGAAATATAGTTTTTGGTATCGAAAAATATTACTTCATTTGAATAATTTAAAATGGCAGTACATAATCTAGGTTTACAAAAATGCGCTGGGGTCCACTTTCCAATTACGATGAGAATTTCATGCAGGTGTGCTTACCTACCGCCTATTCGTTTGTAGATTTTTAATTTTTTTGTACTGAATTTGGCATTTATTCGGATGGCTGGCAGGCTCTAGCCATGCGTTCGAGCAGTATTATCATGTTCATGGGGTATAGTAATTTGATACCCTTATCTCTTTCGTGACAATAAATTCTGATTCTGGAAGATTTTATTTATGGTTGCCATTATTTTCTTTGTAAAATTTCACTGGCGTCAAGTAAAATAGGGGAGATGGCGGCTGTCGGCGCCAGCTTTTCTGTATCGGACTATATGCGCAAAAGGAGGTTGCATCTGTTGGTTTGTTAGTAGAAATTTCCTTGTGGTACTACCGAAGTCCACTGTGCTGCATAGCATTTTCTCTTTTTGTCTATCTATGCATGAGTATTGCACAACAGCCATCGGTGAAACTGCCCGGAGCAGTACAATTTTTATATATTCATGTTAAAATAGCCGAATCCCTTTCGTGCCGAAAAGGTTGCTTAATAATCGTACAGTTTTTGTGAAAAACTAATATAAATATACATGCAATCTTGTTAGGTGTTGTGATCCTGGTAAAAATTAGTTCAAATAGAACCAAAAGGAGATACCAAAATTATCATGAACGAAAGGCCCAATCTCATGTATAGATGCATTTCGTGCGTATTGGCGTATCATAAGTAGGAGGCGGTACGTCGCCCTATACCACCTATGTATTTGGTTTTACGTTCCTCACATAAATCTATAGCGGATATTGGGCGTCATACCGGATCTTACTGACGAGTCGCCAGTAAGTCTGAAACGAATGTGCACATGAGGTTATACCTTCAGTTTATGTTGTCTTTGGTGTATCCTTCTGGTCATATTTGAACTTATTTTTGCTAGGTGCGCAACGCTTAATATACAATTGCGTATATATTATCTGTCCGCAACAAATAGTATCTAACTGTTTTATATTTAATTGAATTATGTCATGATTGCCTTGAAATGTGATAATTGATATCAACCAAGGCCAGGGTTTATGGATTTGCTGGATTAACAGCTGTTCAGAAATATTTGCTTTTCCCAATTTTTGTGATCCATAGGAAATCCATAGTGTTGGCACCAAGTGAAGACTCAGTAACTTTTAAAATCTATAAAAAAATCTTTAACTCCAGTAAGCACGAAACGAATGTTCATGAGATTATACTTTCCGTTCATGCTGCCTTTGGTTTATCCTCTGGTCACAACTGAACTAATTTGTTACTAGGTTCGCAACACCTAATACATACTTGCATATATATTAGGTCTTCGCAACAAACAGTATTTAACTGTAATATATTGAATTGAATGATGTCATGCTTACCGCGAAATGTGATAACTGATATCGATGAAGGCCAGAGTGTATGGTTTAACTGGAGTAACAGGTGTTCGGAAATTGTTGTAATTCTCAATTTGGGTGAACTTAGCATAAATTTATATCCATCAAGTTGGTATCATGTACCGACTCGGAAACCATAGTGTTAGTATCCGGTACTCATCGATTTCAAAAAAGGTATCAGTTACTAACACAATAGCCATAGTGTTAGTATACTTTACAGACTCGGTATATATATATTATATAGTGTGAGTTAGCATTGAAGTCGTATTGTCGTTGACTTCAGATTATGTTAGCTTCACTATTACAGGTTTACACATTCGTCTAGGAGATTGTACCGTCCTATTATTCCACATTTTCTACCAAATATATAGTGGTTAAAGGGCGTAATACCGGCTCCTACTGATGAGTCGCCAGTAAGCACGAAACGAATGTGCATGAGATTATACTTTCCGTTCATGCTGCCTTTGGTTTATCCTTCTGGTCACAACTGAACTAATTTGTTACTAGGTTCGCAAAACCTAATACATACTTGCATATATATTAGTTCTTCGCAACAAACAGTATTTAACTGTAATATATTGAATTGAATGATGTCATGCTTACCGCGAAATGTGATAACTGATATCGATGAAGGCCAGAGTGTATGGTTTAACTGGAGTAACAGGTGTTCGGAAATTGTTTTAATTCTCAATTTGCGTGAACTTTAGCATAAATTGATATCCATAAGGTTGGTATCATGTACCGACTCGGAAACCATAGTGTTAGTATCGGGTACTCATCGATTTCAAAAAAAGTTATCAGTTACTAACACATATAGCCATAGTGTTAGTATCCTTTATAGACTCGGTATACATATATATTATATAGTGTGAGTTAGCGTTGAAGTCGCATTGTCGTAGACTTTATATGATGTTAGCTTCACTATTGCAGGTTTACACATTCGTCTAGGAGATTGTAACTTCCTATTATTCCACGTTCTTCGACCAAATATATAGTGGTTAAAGGGCGTAATACCGGCTCCTACTGATGAGTCGCCAGTAAAAACGAAACGAATGTGCATGAGATTATACTTTCCGAACATGCTGCCTTTGGTTTATACTTCTGGTCACAACTGAACTAATTTGTTACTAGGTTCACCAGACGTAATACATACTTGCATATATATTAGTTCGGTTCAAGTTCTAGCATTTGCCGTCTCGGTCAATGATGTTACTATTTTTCTGCAACAATTTTGGTATGAAGATTGTCCCCTAAAAATAGATTCAATCAGTCAGCTAATTAACGTAACAAATTCAGCTATTGCGAAAGATTAAGTTTTCCGTTTTAGATTTATAAGTAGTTTACATTAACTATATAAGATGGAATTTATTATCTTCTGCTATACCGGGTACCCGACATAAAAGTTAACCGAGCTGCTTTCGGTTTTACTAGTCATGGATAATAACCTAATCTTAACTTATTTGGTACTAAAATGTTATTTTTTCTACAGGCCCAGTTGATTTTTCCCCAGAAGCGCGACATTGACCTCAAGTTTGTTGCCTTTCTTGCAGTTATTGCAAATTCTTGGTCAATATAATCTTAATGGTCATTGTTGAATCTCCACAATTTGTGTTCGCGGGTTTTCGCTTAATGGTCATTAAATGTTTATAGATAAATGTTTTAAAACGCTCACTATGACCAATTTATATCCGAAGCCGATAGCTGAACTAAATTATATTTTCTCTATGAGGTTTTCTATCTTGGACGCAGTGACATCAATTTGGCACCGTTTCTACATTTTTATGCTGATCATATCCATCATCTTGAAGTCAATAATTGTATCAGTGTTCATGTATATTTCTGAAAACGGGGATGGCTGACTGGTGGTTATACCGTCGTGGAAGCATTGTAAACCGATACTTATCTGATGAGCACCAGGAGACATTCATCAAAAGCAAAATTTACAAGACAACAAGTTCTATTCTGTCGCTTTTTGATGGATTATTCCAGTCGTATCCAGCTGAATTGTCAATAATTGTATCAGTGTTCATGTATATTTCTGAAAACGGGGATGGCTGACTGGTGGTTATACCGTCGTGGAAGCATTGTAAACCGATACTTATCTGATGAGCACCAGGAGACATTTATCAAAAGCAAAATTTACAAGATAACAAGTTCTATGCTGTCGCTTTTTGATGGATTATTCCAGTCGTATCCAGCTGAATTACGTTGAACACTTTGTATGCGACATTATCTCACATTTATGTAAATTTCCGTTTGATCCACATTGTTCACATTACCATCGGTCATTGAAGATTAAGGCTAGAATACGTCAGTACCTACAACTGATGATAGTTCGATTAAAAAATAATTTAATGCGCTGGTGGTGATAACAGTTCTTTCAATCAAGTTTGCGAGCACGAAGTAAACACCAACCCTATTTTATTTACCCAGTCATCGAACAACAGCAAAACTACCGCCAGTCGCACACACTGACTAACATTTGTGTTTACTTCGAGCTCACAAACTTGATTTAAAGAACTGATGGTAGCTTTTCTATGTCGATCAACTAATTAAAAATGGGATTAGTGTTTATTTATCGTTGGAAAACGTGATTTATATTATCAATATCACCACTCACACAATCAATGATTGCTTATTTGAAAAAAATAAGAAAAATGAAACGAAAACGGCTAGAGTGCATTGATATTGTGCAGCCGATGTTCCAGTAATGACCAGTGCATGCGAGACTGATAAGTGCGAGGGCACCATTTCTAGTAGTTAATACTTTGTATGCATTTTTATGCTTGCTTGGGTAACCTGATGATAAACAGTGAATATCGAAACTAGTCAATAAGCGCGACTGATTTGTGCACAATATAGAGATGACCTTAGTAGATTTTTTGGATCCATCTTGAGGCTATGGATACCGTTTGTGAATCTGCTTTCATAAATAGTTTTCTAGTAACGTATAAACGCACTTACGTATACAATCACCTTGCTGTAGACATTAATGGATTCCAAATGTTGTCACAGCCTTTTGGTTGTATCAGGATTAAACTCAGCGCACTTTAGACATTTCCTGGCCTTCACGTAATAGGCCGGATCTCGTTAACACAAACTGAGTCGGGTGCGTTCGTTTACACCTAAAAATATATGCTCTAGGTATATGCTACTCAGTCTTGGTTGGCAGTGAAGCATGTTATAAATAATGAAGTATTGCTGTTATGATTGATTGTTTGACTTATTGTTTTTTACTGCAATTCATCAAAGAAATTGAAAACTCTAGATCTAGATCACCAACTGTGTTGTGGCCCTACACAAAGATGGAATAGGCTTCAGAAGAAAACCTCAATGAAAAATAAACTCACTACTGATTTCAGAGCACATTCGACTGCGATGGGTTTAGATCTTCAAGTGATCGCGTCTAGCGAGGTCGATTTTGAACTGATTTTCGTGAACAGTTTTGGTGTGATCTTTGAATAGTAATTGTCCAAATGTGCCCACTTATTAAACTTCTTTGTTTTTAACGTTAATGAAAAAGTTGTGTCAGCATTGGACGTTTGTAATTGGCAATGCTTTATCTCGTGCCAAATTATTTCAGTAATATAATCTTACACGATGAATGACCAATTTTCGTTAATGTTCAATTGGTCGGCATACATCCTCTGATTCAATAATTATTTTTTGGCGGGAACAATATAAGATTTCATTAAGTGTGGGATTGTTTTCTACGTATCCATTGACGTTGCCGTGTTTTGCTTAACTCAATGTGTAGCCGAATCTAATCAATCAACGTTCGTTTTTCCTTTATTTGTTTCTAATGTATAGTGTTAAAATAATATAGTTTAATGAGAGTAAAATGTGAAGAAATTTTATTTATTAAAAATCCAAAGTTGAACCATCAGCTTTAGCTTCAGAAATGATCGGCTCTACCAAATTTATCTTTATCTTTAGCAGTATTGATAATAGTGAGATTAAATAATTCCTCACTAAAAATTATTATTTTGATGATCCAATCGTTTCCGCATTGGGACTGTGAAACGTACAGAAAAAGACGGTTTTTGACGCACAAGGTCGACTCTCGTCTGTTTTTTTCTTTAGATTAATCTAGGTTGCGATCTAGATATAAACAGTCTCATTAGATACATAAATTCGTCAATATAAACTAGACATTACATGATTTAGAAAAGGCAATTCATCCGAGAGACTGAATTTTGTCCTTATTGGGCACTCTTTAAGTATTGTCCAGAATTTTACAACGTAAAGGTCTCGAATCTGGGCGTGTTTGTATGTATATAATGAGATAGATGTTTGGCTCAAGATCACAACCTTGATTTAATGACTGTTATCACCTCCCGCGTAACTGATATTCGTTTAATTATATAAATGTTTCTTTTTGTTTTATTTGAGTATTTCATTAAAGAAGCTTGGTTTTATTCATACAGCATCAGATTTTTATTTAGTTCTGTGTTTAGGAAAACCGAAGTCCTTTATGAGTTTCTTGAGTACAAGCTCAAATGCATACATGGAACATTATCATCGCCAATGTGTTTTAGTGACTTCATAAATAGAAAAAATATATCGTCTGTTAACTCCGTTTATTATTGCTGCTTTAATTTTAAAAATAAGTTATACGTCCGTTAGAAAAAATCTGTTGTTCTTGTGCAAAACACCAAATAAAAGTTGGAAGGCAGATAGCCGACTGAGCCTGGCTTCTCCTCTGTATCTCTACAAGGTTTAGCAAAATGCTACTGGGATTTTAGTGTTTGCATAGTGTCGATGAGCCAGATCGGCTACTAACGGTGATGCGCCACCAGTTGCTTTCATTCTTAACCAGGTAACTTGCTTTTTTGCCTGCATGTGATAGTTAGACTTTTGTTTATTGATTTATAAATTCAATAACGATATGCTTTTTGTTTCATTATTTGTGTGAACTTGGTGTGAATTAGATTTCCGGTTCTCGTAGTTGATCGTTTCCTTTTCAACTTACCTGGCTTTTCATGCCTTCTGCGTCTAATACGTGCCACTCGTGGCACAGTAGCTGAATGTATGCAGCATTTACGGCCCGATTACGATAACTCAAACGGCAACAATGGAAACGAGGTACTAAGAGATACTTCCTCCACCAATTCTGGTTTAACGGGACCATCACGTGAGCGTAGCACAGGTCCAAGTTGCCCACGTGCTCAACGTGCTGCTAACGAGAGGAGGGCTTACGAAGAGATTGGAGACGATGTTGACGACAGTGAAGGCAAAATACTGACTTTGTCGCCGGGTGGTGTGAGAGAAGCATTATTCTCCGATGAGCAGTACTCTTTGGTATGGGGCCGGCGGCTAGGCTTTGCGCGTATCGCGCTCGGGACGCAACTGGTGAGTATACCCCATCAGCTCTAATTATATCATCTCTGTTTTTAAATGGTTGTAATCTGTACATTTTTTTAGTTTGTTTGAGTAAACTCATTAATATCTGCTTTCTCGCGTTATTGATTCCTTATGAAATATATATATATATATATATATATATATATATATATATATATATATATATATATATATATATATAATTAGCTGTGATACCTGCAGCCGTTTCAACTGATGCTTCACCACCATATAATCGTGTGTAAAGGAGAGAAAGAAATACTGATAAACGTATTTTAAAAAGACTGTTTGAAACGAACAAAAAATTGTTAACAGAGAGTTCCCTATGAGGAGGATATAGTTCATACTTGGATACATGCTTGGGTAACACAGAAATAAGGTAAGATAGACGTCTATGCTCACCATTATGGACGAGTCAGCTTTAAGGCAATGCGACATCGGTGATTCAATTTGGTTGCGGTTTTCGCTGTATCGCTTCATAAGAAAGGCGAACCTCGATTTTAATTCTCCCCTACTGAGAAAAGTAATTAAAGATGATTCTACGGGAAATTTACTGAATGATCATTACTGAGCTCTGTTAGATGTCATATTATGCAAGATCTTCCTCGAAAGCCTATGATACGCAAGTTGAATCCAAACTGTTAGTCGAATGGGTCCAAGAATAACCATTGATGGAGCTTTATATGTTTGTCTAACCAGGAGCAAATGATGGCCACTCAAAACGTATGTCTACAGATGTCAGCGTTAGAGAACTAATATATTTGCAGTTGTGTATTGGGTTTTGCACGCCTAGTATTAACTATTTTCAAATAGGACCAGAAAGATAAACAAATGTCGGCATGAAAGGAAGGTATAATCTTATATGCACATTCGTTTCGTGCTTCCTGGTGACTCATCAGTAGGAGCCGTTATTACGCCCTTTACCCATTGTATATTTGGGTGAGGAATTTTGGACAATTGTCCGGTACAATCTCATATACGAATGTGTATACCAGCAATAGGTGAACTAACTTCATACAAAGTCTTCGAGAATGCGACTTCAAAGCCAACTCATCATATATATATAAAACATACCGAGCCTATATAGAGTACCAAGACTACGGCTGCCAAGTCGGTAGATGGTACCAACACTAGAGTTGCCGAGGCGGTACATGGCACCAAAACTATGGTAATAAAACAATGGATCCCAAGGTATGCTTAATATAACCAAAACAATTTTTGAACACCTACGCCAGAATATCCATACATGTTGCCTCTTCGTTTTTCGTAATCCACGTGCTATTCTTCTAAAACAATTGTGGTCGAATGCCCGCAAGCGTCTAAAGTGTTCAACTCTGAAGAACCAAGTTTTACTTGCATATAAAAAATCTGCAAGCGCAGATGCATTGTTTACACGTTCTTTTATGTAGAATTAGATATTCGTTTATCTCCATAAATTGCAAGGTTAGAGGAAGCTACTCTAACTTTCGCTAGTCTTATATTAACCTCTTCACTCTGGAGTTTTTGATACAGCTACCAAAAAATTTGAGCCTATCAACTACGTCCAAATCCTCACCTTGATTCTGCAGAGTTCAGTTTTGTGCTGGATGATCATGCGAAATTAACTTACCTTTAGAGAGTGTAAAGTTCATACTGAAAGACCGAACGACAACTGCTAATCAATTTAATGGCCTGCGTAGAATCTTGGTTGTCGAATAATTAATAATAATAATAATAATAATAATAATAATAATAATAATAATAATACGTGATCAATAGTTAAATACTGTTTGTTGCGGACAACTAATATATATGCAAGTATGTATTAGGTGTTGCGAATCTAGTAACAAATTAGTTCAGTTGTGACCAGAAGGATAAACCAAAGGCAGCATGAACGGAAAGTATAATCTCATGCACATTCGTTTCGTGCTTACTGGCGACTCATCAGTAGGAGCCGGTATTATGCCCTTTAACCACTATATATTTGGGTGAGGAATGTGGGATAATAGGACGGTACAATCTCCTAGACGAATGTGTAAACCTGCAGTAGAGTAGCTAACATCGTATAGTCTCGACAATGCGACTTCAATGCTAACTCACACTATATAATATATATACCGAGTCTGTAAAGGATACTAACACTATGGCTATTTTGTTAGTAACTGATACCAACATTATTGTACCGAAAAGGTACATGATACTAACATGCTGGATATCAATGTATGCTATAGTTCACCGAAATCGAGAATTACAACAATTTCTGAACACCTATTACTCCAGGAAATCCATACACTATTGTCAATATTGACTGATCTAATGTCGGGCGAACTTCGATGCCTGCATTCTGAACGTATTGAACGTATTGGAATTTTTCACAAAATTAAACAAAACCGAGTAGCGATTAGCCTTGACGACCACCCTTGCTATCAGTAAAGTTGGGTTTTAATTCATTGCGGACTGTAAAGCTACCGGAGGGGCTTGTTTAAAGAGCAAGTTTGTTATTTATAAATCCATTGACCATACCACTTTTCGATAACGTATCGAATAGAACAACGCGGTCGACTGAGTGAATTGCACATTTTATGTCTAGAAATACGGTGATTGTGTGATAGCGGTATACAGACCATTGTTCAAGTAAAATATTATTTATACAAACTCGTTTCGGCTCGAGTCTGGCTTGTTCCTCTCTTGCATATGATTAATACGGATTGCTGAGGCATTGCAAATAGCTTATATAAGACTGAAGTCAAGCTAATTCCGTGATGTTTATCGCACTAATTGCGATTGCCTTTGTGAAGATACCAATGGTGGTTGCCTCGCTCGAAGCAATCAGCATGGTCTTCTCATTCCATTTTGTACGAAAAGGTGAGTAAACGCCCTAAAAATTGTGGTAGGATGCTGATTACTAGAGCCTGCAGCTTTGTGATGTTTAAGAGAAAAGGTTGCATTGTGTATATGTAACACTGATCGTTGTTCGAGATTAACGTATCAGATTGCTGATACAGACACTCGAGGATTAGCGCTGATGCTGATGCTCAGGAAATCTGATCTTCGAAGTTGTCAGCCAACCTATTAGACGACACACCTTATAGGTTATTTTAATTTTCTCGGGCCTGTTGTGCGAATAAGTTGAAACAAAAATTGATTGTTACCTGATGCGAACGCTTCTTCTATCCATTCAGCCTTTCTTATTTTAAGAGATACACGATCGCTTATTCTATGGTGCCTAAATTGGTGTCTTAAAGGTCTACGTGTATTATTATTCACAGAGTTAGCGAAAATTTGGTGTCTACTTTCGAGAATTTCCAGAGACTTTTCAGAAACACAGTGACGGATTCTACGGAAGTCTACAACGCCACATGCAATGGTACCTGCATTGTACATAGCTGATCTTATCTTCATCCACAGTAAGTTCGGATTTTCATCATCAAGACCAGACAACAACGGTTTTCGAAAAGATTCATATTTTTATGGTAATGTGGCTGTTTGAGTTGGCTCAAAGATATTTGAGATTTATTCTTATTTAGCTTTCCTGAAAATTCGCATGCATGGTCCGAGTTGACACACTTATTTCCAAACGCGCACCAGTCCTGAATGCTACATTATCTACTTGAGTCCACAGTTGTCTGGGAGCTAGTGGATGCCATGTAGCTCAACGCTTTGCATTACGTCTGAATTTTGTGCTACTGACGTATAACATTTATACGTGCATGCATGCATTCACACATACCTAAATAATACATATACATACGTGTATGCCTACATTCATGCTTACATACAAGCATACATAAATAGTATAAATAAATACGTGTATGCCTACATGCATGCATGCATACATGTATGAACACACATAAATAATATACATATATACGTGCATGCATACATACATATATGCCAACATATGTGCTTACACTTATTCGGTTTTATAACTGAAGGAATGTATCTGTGCTGTTACGTAGACGAATTATAACGATAATTTGAAATAAATTAAATCACGAAAGAAAATTAACCTAATATTAAACTTAATCGCTTTCAGCTGTCAAAGAATCATGAAACTTGGTTCCAAAAATCAATTACATACTATCTTCATAATCCACAAAGTTTACAGATTCACATGTATGCGTGATTGCACATATATCGGACATATGAAAAGCGTTTTGTCATCAGAATCGACTAACAGTTAATATTGAAATTGATTTTAAATTGCTTGGCGCCGTCGGAGATACTACAGATTTTATAACATAATTTTTAAGCGGATAACTGAACCAGTTTAAAGTCTTTTTCTGATCTTATAATGCAAAGTTAGAAAAAATTAGTACACATACGAGCCGTTATATTTAGTGACGGTCCACCTAAATTTATATTAAAAAGTTCTACCAACATGGTATTGTATTCGATTGACCACGAATCCTAAAATCAATGTAAATGTTCTAATATCCAGCCAAAACCGATCATTTGTTGGTTCAAAATCAACAACCATTTAACCGAACTAGCAACAAGTGAAAACGACATCATTATAGTCTTAAACAAAGCTAATAATTACACAAATAGATAAGCGAACAAAACCGCAATCTCAACACCTTTTTTGTTACCAAAATGACAACAGAATTCATGTAAAATATGCGACGATAGACAATATACAATGGAAAATCACCCACATATGCCATAACCGAAATATGAATGCCTGGTCAAAGGTCATTCCATCGATAGAAGAGTAGCTATATCTTAAGCATCTGTCAGTTATACGGTAATAATTACTCCTGCCCGAAAACTGACATACATAACTATAATTAACTACAAACATTTATATGAATAATGAAAAAAATGCAAATACAAACTAAATTTAAGATTATTTCTCATCGCGTGATCAAGTGGTACCCAGTGACATTCAGAGCTGAATGAGTATATCTGTTTTGTTAAGTATCTACTAAATGCTGGCCGTTTATCGACTTATTATGCAATGGTTTTAACTATGGATATATATATATATATATATATATATATATATATGTATATAGGTATTATAGGTCGTTGTAACTCTTCGTTGTGAGGGGTTTCATTGATAAGGATGTGATGTACTCAAGTCTACATTCGGTTTTTACTATTACCCCAAAAAAGTCTGTACTTACTGTTATTAACTTACAAAGTCATAGTTTTATTACACTTTCACTGCTTCTTCGATTGAATTTACTGTTGATTCCTCTTTTTGGATAGTAATTGGTTTCATTTTACATCATAGATCTCTGTTAACGATCTCTAGTAAGCACATTTGTAATATTCAAATTTTCGATTTGTGTCAGATTTCGGTTTTCGGAGCCTGTCAATACACTGTAGAAATTAATCTTCCGTAAAATCCATAATATTGTAAAATATCTTCCGTTCTATGCTATTAAATTGAATATTATTTTTTAATGCCTAAGTATCATTCGAGATTTGAGCTTCTGCCTCGCATTTTGGCAGTTTCGGTATCTGGTAATTCATTACACCAAATGTAGATTGCGTTTAAGGTGTGTATGCCACAAAACATGTTATGTCGGTGTCTGCATAGTACATGGGCAGACATGGGCAGTACATGCGAGCCTACTAGAGTGGAGAGCAGCATTTCTTTTTTCATCATATTATATTTACAATATAGTTTAATCCTCGTTAGTCAGCTTGATAGCGTGCTCTGATGAAGATCATGGAAGGTCAAAGTGCGACTGGATACAATCTGAGATTGGTGCTTATTTTAGGATCGCAAACTTCGTCTCTATAGATAAATTCACTATTCACACAGCCTTTTTTATGGTGTGCATGTTTTTGGTGTGTCTGGAATACGCGAGAACTGGGTAGTCAACGAAATAGCTACCCTGTACAGTACAGTTACGTTGTAAATGTTTGTTGTCTTCTGCGTCAGGAGTTTTATGAAGATTAAAAGATTTGTATTATTATACATATTAACTTCGATATTATTGGTTATAGGAACCCACAATTTGCTCTTCTTGTAGACGGCTGTCTCTTTCAGCGACCACGAACAATTACGCGTTTAATTGATTATACTGGCTTTTATTATAAATTGCACAATGTAGATATTCGTCGTGATTATAATGTACTTAGTGAGATGCAGTGTAGACTGCATGCAGGCTATATTGTCTTGTAGCTCATTTTTATTTAAATTTAGTTCGAGAACTGTAGATAAACACCAATTGAATTTAATTAAATCAGTAGAAAATAAAGAAAAATTACCGTTAGTTGAGCATACTTATTCGTTACGAACATCCATGGTCATTTATTATAATTAAGGTTGCAGTCTTGATATAAACACCTGACCCATTAATTACTTACACATGTCAGTATAAACTAAGAATTGTAGAATGTAGAAAAGGCAATTCATCCAGTAGACCGGTTTCGTCCTTATTGGGAACTCATCATGTACTGGCCAGAATTTGCCGCGGACAGGACTCGAACCTGGGCACGTCTGCTTCGGAATCTGGTGCTCTAACCACTGAGCCATCCTGCCGCACACTACACTGCACAAAATTTTCAGTTATATACTAACTAATGTAACCTGGTTAGTCTATTTTTCTCTTTTGGTGGAGCTCATATGGCATCCATTTAGACCTAAAGTTCTAACTAACATGATGAGTTCCCAATAAGGACGAAACCGGTCTACTGGATGAATTGCCTTTTCTACACTCTAAAATTCTTAGTTTATACTGACATGTGTAAGTAATTAATGGGTCAGGTGTTTATATCAAGACCGCAACCTTGATTATAATAACTGTTACCACGACCCGCGCAACCAATGTTCGTTTAATCCAGGGTCGTTATCGGAGCACGATGGCAAATTGACTAACAAGGATAAACCACATTGCATATATAAGGTAGGGCCAATCAGATATGTGGCTCTTACCCCCAGCATCTCACATGAATTATACTTGCCTAGAAAAATGCACAGCACAATTTCCACGCAGTCACAAACATAACAATTTTATTCCTTTCGCAAAACATAATCAATCATCCAGCACCAAATTGGCGTAAGAAACAAGGTGGGTAGATTTTGATATGGCAGAAACAATTAAAGTCACTTACATCCAAATTGGGTAGTATAGGACCCACTCGGCTGCTGGGATGGGGTCCTCGTTCGCATCACAGTTCTTGGTTAGAAACTCTTAGCCATATGGCATCGAATCGAGCTCAGTGGCGATCTCGTTGCAGATGTCTAGTAGAATCATCTTCGTAACTTCCTTTTCTTAGTAGGGCAAAGTTAGCTGCGAGGTTTGGTTTGTTTATGACGTGATACAGTGAAATCCGCAAGGAAGCTGTATTGCTGATGTCGCCTTGCCCGAATGCTAACTTGGCCATAATGGTGTTGTGGAGAGGTTTAGTTTGCCTCATTTCTGTGAGTTGTCCTAATAAATTTACTCACTGTAGCAAGGTATTCCTTCTCTCTACCCCTCTCTCTCTCTCGTAAATCTCAATAATAACTTGTCTAAATTCACTTATATACTTTTTTCACATGATGATGATGATGATGATGATGATGATAATGTTCTTGATTTGGCGAGTGGTGCTGGAGTTCATTCAGTCAAATTTGTTGACTTGAGCTAAACACCTATCCCATTTCATTTCTATAATATAATATGTAATAATAATAATATAATATAATATAATATAATATATATATATATATATATATATATATATATATATATATATATATATATATATTTATATATATATATATATATATATATATATTCTATAATATAGCAAAACTACCATCTGTTGCTTTTACTTGACTTAATCTGTGTGTGTTTTATGAAAGTTTAGATCTCGTTTCTGAGCTGTTTATTTAGGTAAATCCATCTAGGAATGGCTGTTCGACAAGGAAGAATCAGTAATTAATGCTAAAGTTATGGTATTTATGATCATTATAATAATAACAATATCGTTTATTAACATGTTTTTCTATTTCATCTTTTCACCTCGGCTCGCCCTTTTCCATGTTTGTGTGTCTGTGTACTTCCTCTTCTCGTTCTAGCCCGTCTATCCGGTTTTCACAGAAAATATCCGAGAGGCAATATGTGTTTCACAAATTGGCAAAAGTAAGCTATTTCTAATTGAAATTTTTCCGATGTAATTTTTTTCCTTTTTAATAAATCATATTTTATTTTGTAAGATAAAAGTCTTTAATTGTGGTACTGTAAACTTCCGTTGTCTATGACAATTTTTGTGACTAAAATTACGTAGGATTGCGTGAGATTTAAACGAAAGAAGTAGCGAAATTAGGATGAAAAAAATTAGCCTGTGGACATAGAAACTATGTACCTTACCATCAGAAAAAAGGCCATAGGTGGTCAGACAGGCATGATTGAGATGAGGTTTTCTTCTATTTGGATGCAACCATCCTATATTACATAGAGCGTCGCGCTCAGTTTTACTGCGAAATTAAATACTGTTTGTTGCGAAGAGCTAATATATATGCAAGTATGTATTAGGTGTTGCGAACCTAGTAACAAATTAGTTCAGTTGTGACCAGAAGGATAAACCAAAGGCAGCATGAACGGAAAGTATAATCTCATGCACATTCGTTTCGTGCTTACTGGCGACTCATCAGTAGGAGCCGGTATTACGCCCTTTAACCATTATATATTTGGTCGAAGAATGTGGAATAATAGGACGGTACATTCTTCGACCAAATATATAGTGGTTAAAGGGCGTAATACCGGCTCCTACTGATGAGTCGCCAGTAAGCACGAAACTAATGTGCATGAGATTATACTTTCCGTTCATGCTGCCTTTGGTTTATCCTTCTGGTCACAACTGAACTAATTTGTTACTAGGTTCGCAACACCTAATACATACTGCGAAGTTGTCAATAACATTAGTAAAACCCACAAATATACAGTATTTACGAAATGATACTCGCCCCAACAACATGGTATATTCTTGGTTAAGAGTGGGCTGCCCAACAATACTAGATCGCCTATTGCTTGTGGGTTAGTTAGCACTTAAGGTTAAATAGGTATGTACCAAATTAAAGCAAGCATGTCAGGTGCGGTAAGCGATTTTCTGCTCCCGAAGGTAATGGCCATTGGCGGCTGAAACACAGATTTTCCGAGCAGATAATATTGGTCAGCTTTAAGTGGCAGATCATGTACGAGATCAGGAATTCTTAATATTATTAACCCCTTCCCCATAGGAATTGGTTATCTCGATCTCTTTTACATCCTAATAAAACCATCTTTAGTAGTTACATTTTTGGTGAATTGCCTTCTTTGAAGAGATGTGCGTAAATGGCGATAAGACACGAAATAATTGTAATTTTAAAAGAAGAAAATAGTATGAAATATTCAATGCACTTCCTGTGTAGGAAACCAGTTATGATTGCTACGTATTTTACAAGAAGAAACATTTTTTAACGACAAAATCCATACTAGTAGTGGTGATGGTGGTGGTGGTGGTAGTATTAGTAGTAGCAATTGTATTATTAGTGGTAGTATCGGTAATGGTTGTATTATTATTATTGAACTATGTCCCGTTGCCGTATAAATTTCTCGTCTGACAAGCATGCATACCTATACAGAGATATAGTATTCTAGGACGGTGGGT
This sequence comes from Eudiplozoon nipponicum, assembly GCA_029291075.1. Lineage (NCBI taxonomy): Eukaryota > Metazoa > Platyhelminthes > Monogenea > Mazocraeidea > Diplozoidae > Eudiplozoon > Eudiplozoon nipponicum. The sequence goes on from JAQBSW010000430.1 coordinate 22,389, forward strand.
TGCTGAAGTTCCCTTACCGGTGAAGCAGAATAAATAATGTTTCTTATCTGAACCTTTTGCTGCTGGACCTGCGCAAATTTTACCTATCCAAGTGTTTTGTGTTTATTGGATGTATAGTGCATTGTGATCAATTTACGGAGTGGAGATAGATCATACTTGGGCATGCAAGCTTTGTAATTAGCAATTTTAGAGCAGTACATAATTCTGCATTGAATCTCCAAGATTGTGATAATGGTCTGTTTTGAAGTTACCATCGTGGTTGTTTGACGTACGACCAATTTGTGGCGTTACTAAAAAGTATAATTATTTTTTCTTATCTACATTACATAACATATGTCAAACGTGAATTTGCTATAAAAAATCAATGGATAGACACATTATTCTTTGGATTTCCGTTAGCTAATTGTTTAATGATCATTTTTTTAGTCGCATTCAATTTTAAATGTGAAGCATATTAATTTTTTAAATATTTATTTGTTCTCAAGACTTTTTTAAGAGCCTGTACGAAATCACTCGTCTACCATTTTCAATATTTTATGGTTACTTTCCGGTTAAGCTGCGGTAAGTTGCAATTATTTAATTATAAAAATCTCATTGATTCGTAACTTTATTAAATAAATTTTAAAAGATGTATTTATTAAATAAATTCTATTTGACATTCTATAAAGTTTGTTATATGTAATTTAATGAAGAAGTGGTCCGAAACCATAGAAATTTCCGGCCTAATACCGGCGGATCCTGGCTTGTCGAACTGACGGCGTTATTACGAATCCTGTCGTTACCAAAGTGATACATTTATATCACCCTTTAAAATAACATATGACATTCCAATTCATTCTGCTGGCGACTGCAGTCATTTGTGCACTATGATTTTCTAGTTCCAGTAAACGTTTGATGATAGTAAACTGGTGACGCATAATTATCGCTGGCGTATGTACATTTGCCTCTATGTTGACAATGTTGATCCTTTAATTATCTGGGAGGATAGCCTTAAATCGTAAATCGTATGGTCTGCTGCTCTACTTAAACGCACTATTTCGTGATCGATCTCTGTTTGTATGTATTTATAAAAGAACTCGATATATAATACTACAGGCTTGGTCTATGCTAACTGGACACTTCTGGTTACATAATGTCTACACTGATTTAACACCTATCTTTACTAATGGCAGTGATGGCCTTTAATGATACCCAATTTCCCTATTTATGCTTAATTTTATACGACTCCGTTGTAAACGAAACTCTTCCATGAGTTCAATGTGCTTGTGTCGAAGTTCTCCGCTACGCTTAATAATGCAGACTATATTATATAAGATGCATCATCATCATCATCATTATGTCCAAACACAAAAGTCAAAAGTGACTAATTTTTCACTGCCTAATAACCATAAGGAGTGAAAAAAGTATATAAGTGAATTTAGACATATTATTAGTGAGATTTACGAGAGAGAGAGAGGCAGAAAGAAAATGAATACCTTTCTACTATGAGTAAATTTATCAAGATAACTCACAAAAGTGGGGCGAACTAATCCTCTCCTCAACACCATTATGGCCAAGTTAGCATTCGGGCAAGACGACATCAGCAATACATCTTCCTTTCGGATTTCACTGTATCACGTCATAAGCAAACCAAACCTCGCAGCTAGCTTTGCCATACTAAGAAAAGAAGGTTGCGAAGATGATTCTACTGGACATCTGCAACAAGATCGCCACTGAGCTCGATTCGATGCCATATCGCTAAGGGTTTCTCAATAAAAACTATGATGCGCACGAGGACCCCATCCTGGCAGACGAGTGGGTCCTATACTACCCAATTTGGATGTAAGTGACTTCATTTGTTTCTGCCATGTCAGAATCTGCCCACCTTGTTTCTTACGTCAATTTGGTACTGGATGAGAGAACAGAGCTCTACTGGGCAATCGAAATGAGGGCATACGCAAAACGTGACTGAGCCAACGAAGTTGATGGAGCCTTATTTGTTTTTCTAACGACGAGGTCTTGTTGGTAACCAACATGTGCTATACTTCTAAAACAATGATCATCGAACGCCTGTAAGCGTCTCAAATCATCAACTCTAAGAGGCCAAGTTTCACTAGCGTATAGTAAGACTACGCGTACAGATGCATTGTAAACACGACCTTTAATGCAAAGTGAAATATTCGCGTTTCTCGATAAATGACGAAGGTTCGAGAAAGCTACTCTAGCTTTCGCGATCCGTATTCTCACCTCGTCGGACATATTGCCTACGCTAGTGATAGAGCTCCCAAGATATGTAAACCTGTCGACTATATCTAGATCTTCATTCTGCAGTCGCAAAGTTGGAGTGAGTGGTGGATGATCCTGTAACAGTATCTCACATTCAGAGGGTGCGAATTTCATACCGAAAAACGGAAAAACGTCTGTTAATCTATTAAAAGGTGGCCTGGGCAACATCCTGATTGTCGAATAATATTACGATATCGTCCGCATAGTCAAGATCGACTAGTTTATCGTCCGGGAGAACTTCAACTCCAGCATCCTGAATGTGTGGGAAAGCGTTGTTCATAATAGCATCGTTTACAAAATTAAACAAAAATGGGCTGCCCGTATCCATAGAAATTCCCGGGATTGGTAGCATGAACCTTGCCGGGCCATAAAGGGACACAGCCATCATCCCGTTTCATGTAAAGCCTCGAGTATTGTCTAACTGCGCTGTAACTTTCTTGTTAAATGTGTAGTGACGGAATGAGAGCAAGCGTTCCAGACGTGTAGGGCAAGTTTCGGCTGCTGAAGGGAACTTTGGCCACTGGCATCTGGGAGACGGAAAACTCAGAATACAAACCATCACTAGGAATGGGCGACCTAGTGTTCTTTTACAGTCCACATATAACCATTTCAAGTACAACTTACAATGATTACATACTGCATCGGCCGTTGCGCAGTATAAAAAGGGCCGCCTTATCTGCGGAGCCGCGCAGGGTGGATAAGCGACATTGGGCTACTGCATGCAATTTTATCTCCTATTATGCCTCCTTTCCCTCCCGTTCCTTTTCTCAATCTAACAATAACTCTTTTAGTTACTATGAATATGGTTGGTTTAGATTATAACACTGAGCGAACATTAAAACAACTTGGAGAGAAAGAATCTCTTGCTCGTACGTTGGATAAATTAGAAATCGACATATGTTGCGTATCTGAAACCAGAATACAGGACCCTATGTGCATTACCGAACTGGTTGCACCATCCCTATCTACGCGTTATTGGCTTCGAAAATCTGGTTCCACAGAGTTCTCGCAAGCTGGTAAATGGGGTGTTGGTATTGCACTTAACGCGCGAGCTGAAGCTTGCTTAACTGAATTGATCCCTTTAAATAGTCTATTGTGTGCGGCACGTTTAAATACATCTACTTAATCAAAGCAAAAACCGTTATCATCGTTGTCTCCTCGTTGTATCTGCATATGCTCCTACCGATTACAGCACAGAAGAAAGAAAGGACGCTTTTTACTCTGAATTAACCTCCTTACTAAGTAAAGCACGAAGTTCACATATAGTCCTGGTTATGGCTGACATGAATGCTCAATTTGGGCGCTTAAGTAACACGGAACTTCATTAAGGTGAAAGATACACTCTAAACTCGACGCACAACGATAATGGTGAACGGCTCTTGGATAGCTGCGCTGAACATAGACTATATTTAAGTAGTATAAACTTCAGATGTAGTGTTAGACGTTGTGCAACATGGCATCCTCCAGCACCTGGATAACGGTGGACGCAAATTGATCATGTATCAATTAGTTATAGATGTTGTAGTTGTGTCCAGGATTGTCGTTCTTTTTTGAACACTTATGTCGACTCGGACCATGCACTTAACCGTTGTAGATGTGCACAACCGTCCTTTCGACAAATTTATGAAAATATTCTAAAGGCTAATCTAACTGGTCTGGATGGCGAAAATCCGAGTATACTTTGGTCCAAGATAAGTTCCACTATGCAAAATGCAGGTATGTGATATTGCAGGCCCCCGTAGAAATAATCACTGGCTCTCTCTAAAAGCAATGGAGATACTCAAAATAAGGCGTTAAATTCCACCTGACTCAACTCATAATAATACCCGTCGCAATATAAGATGCCAACTTAAGCGCAGTCTAAAAGTCTATCTCGAAATCTATTGAACCAGAAAGGCTGAAGAAATGGAAGTAGCTTTCGCGTCAGGTAATAGTCGCTATTTGTTCCAACTTATCCGCACAACAGGTCCGAGAAAATTAAAATTTAGTGAAACTATAAATGATAGTAACAACAATTTAATAACCGATAAAATAAGTCGTCTTGACAGGTGGGCTGTACACTTTAGAGATCAATTTTCTTGGCCACCCGCATCAGTTCCGATTCCTTAAAGCATATCTGCATCAACAGTATTAGATTAGGAGTTCCTTATCTAAATCTATGTTACGAGCATCTGATGCACACTGATCCAATTATATATATATATATATATATATATATATATATATATATATATATATATATATATATTTATTTACTATTAGGTCTATTAATCTTTTTGCATTTTCACATTGGTGTATTGTAATGAAGCAACTGTTATTAGAGCTTGTTTTGAGTTATCTGTAATGATTTTGACGATGATACTAATGCAAATATTGCGATTTACTTTTTATTCGTCGGAAAAATTGAACATGAGAATCATTTTAGTGTTCAATCCAGCCTTATTTCATTGACAATCGGTTACCTTAAAATATCAATAAATGACATTTTATAAATAAAAAGGCGTATCTTTCAATTTCAGTACTTACATCGGTGAACCAATCTACCCGAGACCTGGAGAATCAGAGGCTGAATTCGGTAAACGAGTGAGTTTATTCTATTCTTAAAAGTCATGTCTCCTTTTTCGAAAGGTGTTGTTAATCCGTATAATTCCCTAGAAAATGTTTGCGCGTTTTCTTGTTGAAAAAGTATAATCTCGCCTGCTTGTTTATATTTAAATCAACCATACCGGCTGTCCTCTTCATAAGTGCGCGTTTTGCAATACAATTTGATAAAAGTTACTAACAAAATTTGTTGCAGAGACTAAATGAAAAAGCATTAATCAATTTATTTGTATTCAAATTCACGTCTGCAAATAAAAATAGACTTCATTATTATTAATGCGTATGAATGCAATTTTGCCAAATTTTGTGCATACACGCAACATTGTCTCTCTACGTATCTAGTACTGATTGAACCTATCTACCAAAAACTGGGAGCATTAGTTGCTATTTTCAATAAGCGAATGAATTTTTCATGTTTAATATATGCTCGTTAAGAGGATACGTGCTATGCACATTGAATTACTTGTTATTGTTTCAGCAAGAATGTTTAGAAGCTAAATACTGTTTGTTGCTGAGACCTAATATATATGCAAGCATGTATTAGGTGTTGCAAATCTAGTAACAAATTAGTTCAGTTGTGACCAGAAGGTTTAACCAAAGACAGCATGAGATTATAATTTCTGTTCATGCGGTCTTTGGTTTATCTTTCTGGTCACAACTGAACTAATTTGTTACTAGGTTCGCAACACCTAATACATACTTGTTTAGAAGCTGCTTGCAAGCTTGAAAAACATACGAAAATTCATGTGTTCTACCCTATTGATCAAAAATGAATTATGATAAACGTCAGAGATGGCAATTATGTGCATTCAATTGTTTATTGGCTATTGCCGCTCCAGTAACAAACAATTTCAAATAGTACCAGATGGATAAATCAAAATCAGTATGGACGAAAGGTATACTTTCATGTAAACACGCGTTTCGTGCTTACTGGCGACTCATCAGTAGGAGCCGGTACTACGCCCTATACCCACTATACATTTGGTAAGTCAATATGGGATATTTGGACGGTACCATCTTTTATAAGAATGTGTAATGGAGCCAACTTCATATTAAGTCTTCAACAATGTGATTTCAAAGCCAACTCATTATATATATATATATATATATATATATATATATATATATATATATATATATTTATTTCTTTATTTATTTATGTATGTTTGTATGTTTGTGTGCTAGTTCAATGTTTTTTAATAATTTTGTTGTGTGATATATTTAATTGTTAGCTTCGTATTTAGTCGTGCATCAAACTAATCTTCCACATTTAGAAAAATAATCTTGTCTATATTTATTTGGCTATTCCCTTTCATACGCGTGTTTTCATATTGATGAATTTGTTTGCGAATTTGAATTTGGTAATTTTTTGTGTTTTTATTTATAAATTCTTGCGATTTTCATAACCAATAGGTGCGTCAAGGCATAGAGTTGTTAATTTCTCAGCACCAAACAAAACCTGGCAGTATTATCGTTAGCTTGTTGCAACGGTTTCCCGCATTCGACACCTGGTTAAGCCGACGAAAATCCGTCAGATGGCAACAGCGGCAGCAACAGCAGGAGTCTTCGAGCTGTTGTGTGGATACGGTACCGGAAACAAATACGCAGGTGCAGTATCTGTTTGTTTATTTCTCTGTTGGTTAAATGTTCATTAGTATCATCAACATTATCATCATCATGGCAATCATTATCACAAACAGCAATTCAACAGTATTTAAAAACGAATTATTATAATCAAGGTTGCGGTCTTGTTATAAACACCTGACCCATTAATTACTTACATATGTCAGTATAAACTAAGAATTGTATAGTGTAGAAAAGGCAATTCATCCAGTAGACCGGTTTCGTCCTTATTGGGAACTCATCAAGTACTGGCCAGAATTTGCCACAGACCAGTACTTGATGAGTTCCCAATAAGGACGAAACCGGTCTACTGGATGAATTGCCTTTTCTACACTATACAATTCTTAGTTTATACTGACATATGTAAGTAATTAATGGGTCAGGTGTTTATATCAAGACCGCAACCTTGATTATAATAATTGTTATCACCACCCGCGCAACCAATGTTCGTTTAATTATTTAAAAACGAATGTTTCGCTGCCGCGTAACTATTATAAAAAAGGAAGAAATGATTTAATACTATTAATATTAATAGAAGAAATAGCAACAAAAACAAAATGAATAAAAATACTAATAATAATAGTACTATTAATAATTATTATGAATTACAAAACCTGAAACTTAAAAACGAGCACTGAAAAAGATGAAGAATATAGGAAGAAATGAATCTTGCCTACATGAAGAGGCCTTCCATAGACAGCACACAAGGATAAGACCACCTTGACCTAATAGCAACGCATAACCACGGACAAGTCCAGTTAAAGACGAGACGAAATCGGTATACAGCTTCCTTTCAGTTTTCTTTGTATCGTTCCTTAAGCTAGAAGAAACATCACTGTTAACTCTGCTTATTTAAGACTGCCGTTAATGAGAAGAAATCTAGAAATCTGTAAAAATATCACAACTGAGCACGATTTGTTACCATTTCGCACAGATTTTTCAAAAAAGAACTCCGGTGAACGAATGTAATTCATCCTATTAGACAATAGAGTTCTATACCGCTCAATTTGATTGTAGTTAGCTTAAACTGTTTCATGATAAAATCTGCACACTTTAAGTCCAAAGTAAATCTGGCGCTTGCTGGGAGATTATTACTGTGCTGAGTCGTTAGACCTAATGCATAGGTAAAATTTGACTGAGCCAGGAAAATTTATTGAACTTCACTTCGTTGTCTAATAAGGAGTATTTATTTATGTATCCAAAAAGGTGCCTTCGGATTTCAGCGTTGCTTAGTAGCTGCTAGTAAACATTCTACAGCTTCTTACACACCTATATAAGTTTTTCACGCAAGCTATCATGGACTACGCGGGTGAAGATAACAATTACCTAAGTCAAGTTTATGGATTATAAAAAACAAATACAATTAAGTATTAGGTGTTGCACACCTAGTAACAAATTAGTTCAAAAATTACATGAAAGATAAACCAAAGTCAGCAAATTCGTTTCATGGTTATTACCGACTTACCAAGAGGAGCCAGGAATACACGCTTTACGCGCTATGTATTTGGGTGATGATTTTGAGATAATTGGACGTAACAAACGCCTATACGAATGTTGAAACCTGCAGTAGTGAAGCTAACTTCATATAAAGAATACAAAGCCAAAAAAAAAATATATAATAAGTCTATAAAGTGTACCAACACAATGAATTTCAAGTATGCCAAAGTTCACCAAAATTGAAAATTACAACTACTTATGAACACCTGTTAATCCAGTATATCCATACACTCTGGCCTTGATCGTTATCAGTTAACACATTTCGCGGTAATCATGACATCATTCAATTAAATATTTAACAGTTAGACACTGTTTGTGGCGGAGAACTTATATATATGCAATTATATATTAGGTGTTGCGCACCTAGTAACAAATTAGTTCAATTATGATTAGAAGGATAAACAAAAAGCAGCATGAACGGAAAGTATAATCTCATGCACATTCGTTTCGTGCTTACTGACGACTCCTTAGTAGGAGCCGGTATTACGCCTTTTAACCACTATATATTTGGGTAAGGAATGTGGGAAAATAGGACGGTACGAACTTCTAGACGAACGTGTAAACCTGCAGTAGTGAAAATAACATCATATAATCTCGTAAATGCGACTTCAGTGCTAACTCACTCTATATAATATATATTCCGAGTCTGTGAAGGATACCAACACTGTTGCTATTGTATCAGTACCCGGTACGAATATTATAGTACCGCAAAGGTACATGGTACTAACACTATGGTTGCAAATCCATACGCTCCGGCCTTGATCGATATAAATTATCATGGTTCGCGGTAATCATGACATCATTCAATTAAATATACAACTGTTTTATATTTCTTTAAATCAAGTTTGCGAGCTTGAAGTAAACACCAATCCCATTTAATTTAACCAGTCGTTGAACAACATAACAAAGCTACCGCCAGCCGCAACGCACTGACGCGTTTCGACCTTCCATGATCATCATCAGAGTTCGACGGCAAACTGACTATCAAGGATCAGACCGCATTGAATATATATGGTAATCAAAGTTATATATGCGGCTCTCACCTCTAGCAGTTTCGCATACATTGAACTGGACTAGAAATGTCGGCTACACAATTTCTGTGCAGTCACGAACATTAACTGTTTGTAATTTTCGCCACATATACATATATAAGCAATACAATTTAACGATAATTTATTGCGCAATCAATTAAGTTGTTAATTATCTTTTGAATCGGCCTTCTTATGCACTGTTTATCTATACTTTAAAATCGTCATTGTTTTACGATTTCATAACACTTCATCTTTCAGCTTCTCAAATTTTTCAATTATCTCTATCTTACCAACATCTTTCAATTTCTGTTGATAATTCTGTTAATAAAAGACAACGACAGACTCCATTGGCGTGATTGCTTCAGAAGTTATCAATGATGCCCGAAATGACAATTGTAACGACCCGTCGATGTTGGAGCATCGGCCTGATGTTGGATTGACAGACGATGATGTTGATGAAAGTTCATGCTCTTCTTCAAGTGCTGAGATTGTTGATGTGAGTTTTTACCATTTTCAGTCACTATACTTTATTCATTGGCCCGAAAAATATTTACTTTCGTGTATACATCATATCTTATAATTTTAGACACGATTTTAAACTTCATTTTTGCTGGATCTCAAAATGGTCCGATCTTCTAAATATTTTACAGTGAACTATGGTATGCGGTTGACAAAAATCAAGTTTACTATCTCATTATAAACGCCATTTACATTTTTATCCCGTATAGCTATTTATCTTACAATGTATGCCAGATTATCTTGACGTGTTTCCACCTTCTTGCGTGGTGATAATCAGAGCACAAAAAACCTCGTTTGTGTATGACAAGAGTTTTAGTCAGATAAAAATATTAAGAGATTAGAAAATAACGTTTCAAATTTCGTATAAGTGAAAGGTTAACTTAAATCTACGTTGAACTGAATCTTTATGTAGTTATATCTAAGTATAAAGTCAGATATGGTGTAGGATTTGCGGATTAGAAATAGCCCACCAAGTGTATTCTAAGAACCATGAACTATGAATGTTTTTCATAGTTATGTGGTTATCAAAAGCCAGTTCGTTTATGCAGGCGTAACACGGCTATTTCGTTTGCCAACGTTGATGTCATTCGATCCGTCTGGTTTAAGTGGAAGCTAACGCAGCTGAATGTGTCGTTGAAAGACGATAGTGATTCATTCAGAACTATGTGGGACTTATGAATCAAATTCACCATAAAGATGGTCAATCTTACACTATATTGGATGGACACTTCCTGAGCACAGTTAAGCCTGTCAGGACTTCTTCCTTATTATCCGCTAACCGACAGCTGCGTTCAGGCTATAACATGAGAAGCTGAAATTATAATACATCAATTTTTTACAATATAGCATTAAATAAATATTTACAGCAATAGAGAAGAATTTGTAAAAACATACACATACATACATTCATGCATATATATACATACACACATACACACGTTTTGCAGACATACGTGCATTTTCACTCACGTGTAAACGTCCATATATATGTGTATAATTAGGAAGAAAAAACACATTAATAACGGAGTGGATAATGTCCATTTATTTCAAGTCTACTTACCTTTAATTTACAATCTTTCTTTTACATACATCCTGAGTTTTCATTTGATTATGTATGTGACAACAAATCTGACTTGGTTTTACTTCTATTTATTGTTTGGGCCGATTAATAAATGTTTATGTGTATGTGATTGTGTGTGTTCCTGTTTGCATGTGAATGTCTTTATCACTGTATGGCCAAGTGATGTCTGGGATCTGGTCATTCTTGTATTGATGGCTTGAAAGTTAACCAACTATTCGCATTGTTGTCTGTTAAGTGTACGAATGTTATTTTCCAGAGCGTGGTTTTTCGTTTCTCCTTGTTCCGTAATTTTTTTCCCCAGTTGGTAACAGCGCAGGTGCGGATTGCATTGTTGAATGCTCAAATTTTTTCGAAATTTGTTTTCGTATGTGCAGCTGTTTTTTCCCTTTCAGTTTGTTTCCAATCCGATCGAATGTTTGTTAAGTCTGGTCGAGGTAGTGTTTGGTCTTGCCTGGGTGCTAGTAAATTGTTGTTTAATTTTGTGATTCGTGGCCAGTCGACTAGAATATAGTGTTGATGAAATCGTTGGATTTTTAGGCCAGGTGCTTGTTTTATATTAAAGGCTTCATAAATATATAATAATTTTTCTGATTTTGCTTGAGAAATTGGTCGAAGTGCCTGAGTTCCCCGCTTCTAATATATGATCGAAAATAGCTGCAATCGGCACATGCGGTGTTACCAAGTGGAGAAAATAAAATTATGGAACAAGGGGAAACGGAAGACTACACTCGGGAAAATAACATTTGTACACGTAACAGCCAACAAACAAACTCTAGAGCCATCAATACATAAACGACCAGATCTAAGAAATCACTTTTCAAAACAGCGAGAAAAACCTTTACGTGCAAACAGGCCCGCACACAGGCACATACGCATAAACACACTAATCAGCCCAAACAATATATAGAAGTAAAACCGAGTCAGATTTGTTGCCACCCACATAGTCAAATGAAAACTCAATATGTATTTAAGTGAAAGATTGTAAAGCGAAGTCTAGTAGTCTCAAAATAAATGGTCATTATCAACTTAATTATTAAGGCGTTTTTTATTCCTAACATTTTATATATATATAATATATAGGATTTCATACAAACCTGTTAATATTCTGTAAGTTTTCTGTCTCATTGTATATGCACAATATCGATGAAATGCGTAAGAGCGCTTAAAAATCGATTATTTGCTGGTTATTGTAATGCTGTCTGTTTTGCTGTGTAGTTATCAGCATATTTCACGATAATCTTATGATGATCCAAGAAAGTATATAGCAAAACGTCGTTCATATATTTATCGGAAGGAATATCCATATACCAGCTGAAAAGATCAATTCTGTTTATTTTTATTATAAATAAACTATATTAGGTACGCTGCTTGTTCAATGTCTACTTGTCCATAAAGTCGAACTATTTTGCTAACTTGCTGCCAGTGCATACCCACACATTACGATTGTCTTCTACGTAGCTTGTCATGCTCGACTCAGGAAAAAGACAGAAAAGCTTATCTTGGTAGATGCATGCAAATATTGAGTTTGTTGGTCCGGAAAATTAAGCCATCTTTTGGTACGTCTTGAGTTAATGACTCGAATTATAAAGAATTGTAGCTTCTCGGAATGGTCCAACTTATGTGATTTTATAGTTATTAAGTAACTGATTTTTACTTTGATGTGGCAGTAAAGAATTAGTATTCATACTTATGCAATGCTCTTGACGTTGGTTATGAGGATGATGCTGATGACATTGATTATGCATCTGCTGATGATGATGAAGATAATGATGAGTATGATGCTAATGATGACGATTGATTCTGCTGCTGCTGCTGATAATGATGGTGGTGGTGATGATTCTGTTGCTTCCTTTTGATTTTTTTTATCATTACGTCAGTAAAGTATACTGACACTTCACTGGACCATCCATTTTTAATGGTACACTGCGCCTGTGTTTGTTTAACTTCAACTCAATGAGCTACCTTGTATACAAATCTCTCACAGCACTAAAAAATACCTGTATAGTCTAACGAGTCATAAATGAATATAACCCATCACACCAGCGATAAGGTCTAAGCCCCAGTGATCGACATATATACGTACATAAACTATGATTCCGAGAATCATTGAGCGATTTTTTGATCACATAAATATCAGGGTTTTGAACGAAAACGTAGATACATATTTACAAACATGCATACATTCATGAATACATACACATACGCTCACAAATAAATAAAAACGTACATGTAAGCATAAGTACAGTATGTTAGGTTGTAAATCTTTTTTCAGATGGCTGTCATGGCTATTTATTTTTTAAGCATTAGTTTTATTATTTTCAAACAAATATATTCAATTTCGTCTTGCTCTAAAGAGTTTCCTGCTGAAAAAGACTATTTTTCATCTTATTTTAGATTAATTCTGTCGGAGAAGATGAAAAGAATGTTGGTCCTGAAGTTTTAAGTCGTCGTCGTCACATTACATAAATACAACAAACGAATAAAATGGATGTTATTTTTCATAAAAGTTTTCATTCTACTAACAGTAGCCAGATGTTGCTATGTTAAATATATCTGTTTTATTTTTCTCCTATTGGCCTTGTACTATTTGGCCACGCCATTCAGAATAAGATAGTGTATATCTAGTAACAATTTGGCTAAACATGACAACAAAAAAAATAAAATTTTATTTAATTACTGCATTACAATTGCTCACAATTTACTTTGTCATTTCGTTTATTCGTTGTGTGTTTTGTGAGTACTATCATCTGTTGTTTGGCCTCCAGATAATATTTGCACGGCAAAATATTAACTACACGCACAATTTTTCGACATAAAAGGGTAGATTTGTGGAACCTTCATCGAACCAAAGAAACTAGAGACTAGTTGTATTTGACAGTTATCCAAGTGATAATAATGTAAACTTTTTAAATTTCATATTCTGTTACACATTAACGATTTCATTTTACTGCAGATGAAAACACAAATGTTTCATTTTTTGCACTCTTGCTCCATTACGGACCAGTTTTCTAAATTTTGAGAGAGGTCATAAGTTTTTTATTTGTGTTGAATTAACTTTCAGATACTTGGTTCATATAGTTATAAGCAATCATTAATGATTTTTGCGGTTTTACATTATTGTACTTTCTTTGGTGCTAGCATATTAGCAGTCGACTCGTGTTTCTGCTTAGTGTCTGCTGACGTGTACCATTGAAAGAATTAAGATTGATCTGTCATTCTGTTTTTATTTTAAACTTATTTCGTTTCTTTCTTTACCAATTAATGGTGTATGTTTGTTTTCGAAGATCTGAGATCATTATTGTTTTTCTTTCATTTTTCGCTATGTAAATATTTTTTCAAGACTTCGCTTTTATTTTGCCTCTATGGTTAAGTTGGTTATTTGATTTTCAATAAAAGTTCAGTTGTTTTTTGTTTGTCTGTTACATTCCTTTATTACTGATAATTTTTCGTAAATTTATAGATGCCATTTCAACGCAAGATATTTTCGAAAACGAGAAACGGATTAAATTTGGTGAAATGTTTCTTTAAGTTATTGATTTGTAATCTAAAAAGGCATGGAATCAAATGAACTATTTTTGTCTTAAATCTCTTAATCGAGGACCATATTGTAAATTTACATCGCGGTTCTACTAAATGTTCATAATATAGATTGGGCCTAAATCTTTAAATCGGATTATGGATTTAATTGTATGCATTTCTCTTGTGACATGACAAGTACAACTTACAATAATTACATACTGCATCGGCCGTCGCGCAGTATAAAAAGGGTCGCCTTATCTGCTGAGCCGTGCAGGGTGGATAAGCGAAAACAGGCTACTGCAGGCAACTCCAACTCTATATTCGATTCTGCGTCCTTTCCTTCCCCTTCCTCTTCTCAATCTTACAATAACTCTCTTTTAGATACTATAAATATGGTTGGTTTAGATCATAACACTGAGCCCAATACTAGGTTGCCAAATATCGAAAATGGTTCTTGTAGACGATCATTCATTAAACCTAAGTTAGGTTTTAACGTAGGCGCATTTAATGTGCGCACATTTAGAAAAACAACTTGGTTAGCAAGAATCTCTTGCTCGTACGTTGGATAAATTAGAAATCGACATATGTTGACGTATCTGAAACCAGAATACAGGATCCCTACGTGTATTACAGAACTAGTTGCACCATCCCTATCTACGCGTTATTGGCTTCGAAACATCTGGTTCGACAGAGTCCTCTCAAGCCGGTAAATGGGGTGTTGAGTATTGCCCTTAGCGCGCGAGTTGAAGCTTGCTTAATTGAATGGATCCCTTTAAATAGTCGATTGTGTGCGGCACGTTTAAATACATCTACTAAAATCAAAGCAAAAAACCCGTTATCATCGTTGCCTCTTCGTTGTATCTGCATATGCTCCTACCGATTGCAGCACAGAAGAAAAGCAAGGACGCTTTTTACTCCGAATTAAGCTCCTTACTAAGTAAAGCACGAAGTTCGGATATAGTCCTGGTTACTGGGTGACATGAATGCTCAAGTTGGGTCGCTTAAGCAACACAGAATTTCATTTAGGTGGAAGATACACTCTAAGCTCGACTCGCAATGATAATGGTGACCGGCTTTTGGATAGCTGCGCTGAACATAGACTATATTTAAGTAGTACAAATTTCACACGTGGTGTTAAACGTTGTGCTTACATGGCGTCCTCCAGCACCCGGACAACGGTGGACTCAAAATAGATCATGTAGCAATTAGTTATAGATGGCGTGGTTGCATCCAGGATTGTCGCTCTTTTTTGGAACACTTATGTCGACTCGGACCATGCACTTATCCGTTGTAGATTTGCTCTAAAATTTTCCGGGAAAATAATTAAGAATAAACCCCAAATTGATGAAGGCAAACTCGAAAAACCGTCCATCCGACAAAACTATGAAAATATTCTTAAGGCTAATCTAACTGGTCTGAATGAGCGAAAATCCGAATATACTTTGGTCCAAAGATAAGTTTCCACTATGCACAGTGCAGGTAATACGGTATGTGGCATAGCAGGCCCCCGTAGAAATAATCACTGGCTCTCTGTAAAATCTATGGAGATACTCGAAATAAGGCGCCAAATTCCACCTGGCTCGACTCATAATAATACCCGTCGCAATATAAGACGCCAACTTAAGCGCAGTCTAAAAGGCGATCTCGAAAACTTTTGGAGCAGAAAGGCTGAAGAAATGGAAGTAGCTTTTGCGTCAGGTAACAGTCGCTGTTTGTTCCAACTTATACGCACAACAGGACCGAGAAAGTTAAAAGTTAGCGAAACTATAAATGATAGTAACAACGAATTAATAACCGATAAAATAAGTCGTCTTGACAGGTGGGCTGAACACTTTAGAGATCAATTTTCTTGGCCACCCGCGTCAGTTCCGCTTCCCGAAGGCATGTCTGCATCAACAGTGTGGAATGTTAGTCCCGAAGAACCATCCGAGTTAGAAGTACGCGATGAAATCCTATCTCTTAAGCGCCGCAAAGCCGCCGGCCCCGATGATCTGCTTCCGGGATTGTTTAAGGATGGTGGCGATATAATTTCAGGAGCGTTGACCAAACTTTTTCATACTATATGGAATGAGGAAACCGTACCACTTGACTGGAATGAGTCCACCATCATTCCCATCTTCAAAAAAGGCAATCGTAATTCGTGCGATAACCATCGTGGTATAAGTTTGACTCCGGTCGTATCAAGGTTATTTGCTTCGATTATCCTACGTCGTCTTAGCGCTTCACGTGAATCACAAACAAGAGAAGAACAGGTCGGATTCCGCGCAGGACGAGGTTGTATAGATAATATTTTTACGTTAAGGCAAGTTCTCGAACAGAGACATTTATATCACCGTCCCACAATAGTCGTCTTTCTAGACTTCAAGGGTGCATTTGATTCGGTGGATCGCAATGTTTTATTCCATATATTGTCGAAAAGCGGTGTGCCCACTAAATTTGTTAATATTATACGAGCTCTCTACACAAATACTTCTGGTCGCGTTAAGGTTTACAACGAATTAACGCATAACTTTACAACCAGCAGTGGTGTTCGTCAAGGTTGTCCACTTTCCCCATTTTTGTTTAATTATGTAATCGATGCTATTATGAACAACACTCTCTCACACATTCAGGACGCTGGAGTTGAAGTTCTCCCGGGAGATAAACTAGTCGATCTTGACTATGCGGACGATATCGTACTATTATTCGACAATCAGCATGCTGCCTCCTCAAACTATGTCCCTTATGTGAAATCGACACGTATACCTACGTTCATGTTGATTTAACAATAATTTTTTGCGCGAGTGATGGTAAAAATTCTTTAAATCAAGTTTGCGAGCCTGAAGTAAATACCAATCCCATTGTATTTAACCATTCGTCGAACAACATAACAAAACTACAGCCAGACGCAACGCACTGACACGTTTCGACCTTCCTTGATCATCATCAGAGTACGACGGCAAGCTGACTATCGAGGATCAAACCGCATTGAATATTCATGGAAATCAAATTTAGATATGCGGCTCTCACCTCTAGCAGTCTCGCATACATACAAAGAAGTACTATCTTTGCTGTTGCAATGTACTGCTATCTTTAAACGGTAGACCGTAAAGTGTGATTAATGGTATATGCATGGGTTCTTAATTAGCCGGGGTTTTATAATTTTTGGAATAATAGAATTAAAATTTCTGGCATAGTCTCAGATGTCACGAACTGTACGTTATGTATTTGTAAAAATCAATGTCAAGTGGTTAAAATATACAATAATTTGTATGAAAATAATCATAATATTAATATTATGATTGAATATAGTGTTAACAATAAAATCTCTTTCTTGGACGAACATAACAAGAAGTCTTTTAGTGGGCAATATTTACATTTATACATCTTTATCAATAAAAGTATAAATATTTCTTTTCTGTCGAAGTAGTGGTATTACTTTAATATTAAAATAAGTAATGTATAAATGTGGTTTAGTTGAAACCTTGATAAAGAGCATTAGGTTTGCGCATCTAAATTTGTAGAGTGATTTTAAGGAAATAAAACACTTTTATATTAAACAGGCATACCCACAATACACACGTGGTAGATCGCAGCAAAATCCGTAATTAACATTTAATTTAAATACTACTGTCTATAAAATGGTGACATTTTTAATCTTAGATCATAAAAATTAATGCACATTACTGATTACTTACACTTCAACTGAGTTCGTGTTAACAGCTGGTGAACCCCAATTCCTCATCCAAAATGCAAAAAAATCGAACCTCCATGCAGTCGAAACAGAATAACCTTGCATCTGTGGCGCATGTTACCTCGAACGGTCAGCGAGGTTATAGGATATACGAATAAATATTCACTTATGAATGTGGGTGAAACAATGTGGCAACTGTGTCGCAAAATCTGCATTTACAAATGTTATGATTGTGTTACCATGGCTCAATCCTCATAAATACCTTCAAAATCACTATTACGACGAAAAGGACTCAATTTTATGCCAGTCTTTGTTGCCAGTAGTATATTTTACGTGCATTAGCACTATTATTGACAGTTGGGGATTGTTTTACTAAATTTTCTCATTGTTTTGAGGTGTACAATATTACAGAACTTAGTTTTGACAGTATTGTGCTGAAGAGATGCTTGAAAGGCATCCAGCATTCCTTGACTTCTTTTTTAAATGATTGGCGTGAACATTGTTTTCTATCTGCTGAAATCAATTCATGAATCTCAAGTAAATTCTGCTGCTAGTTGTGAATTTTACCAAATGAATTATTAATTAAATGGTCATTGGTTCGCGGATGGTGATAACATATTTAAATCAATGTTGCGATCTTGATGCGAAAGCCATTTACATTATATACATACATTTATCAGTATAGAATAATAATGTAACATACCGGTTTCGTCCTTATTGGGATCTTTTTATATGCTGTCCAGAACTTTCTCACCCGTTTCTGCGTAAAATTTTGGACTGTACGTGGAGTTCTGAATAAGGAGATAACCGGTCTACTTGTATGTATTGCCTTTAATTCATTATACAACGCTTTGTGTATACTGATCAAAGTATTTATTCAAGGGAACTGGTGTTTACATCAAGGACGTTACTTTGATCTAAATGAATGAATTAATAATTTTAATGCATTCAATACTCCATCTCTGTCCTAAAGTTGAATTCTCTAATCCAGTTCAATATTAAATTGAAGTAGTTCGCACGTCAATTTTACATTCACCACCCAGAATAAACTGTGTCTTCTAAGTGCCCCTAACTTTTACGGACATCCATCTATCTAGAATAGATTAATTGAGCCAATAATAACATCTTGGAAGTTTTTGATTATTCAGATATTCCACTGCATTCCTACGAATCAGTGGTGTTTACGGAATCGGTTGTTAATAAAATCTACTTTTCTCGTGTATATTTTTCGTGATCAGAGGCTCTAAATTGGAATGAATTTACTTAGTAATGACAGATTAAACTCGCAGTTATCGGCCATTTTGAATGTGCATTGCTAATTTTGATTCCATTAATGATTAGTGGCACTTCGTTTGGACCGGTCAACGTTTAAAGACCCTGTTGGCAGATCTAACGTTGCAATCCGATAGGCTTTAGAATCGTAGTTCTTTTTTCTTTATAAATTTAAACACATTATTTGATCGTAAGTATGTAATAGGTGTTGCGAAACTAGTAACAAATTAGTTCAGTTGTGACCAGAAGGATAAACCAAAGACAGCATGAACGGAAAGTACAATCTCATGCACATTCGTTTGTGCTTACTGGGGACTCATCAGTAGGAGCCGGTATTACGCCCTTTAACCATTATATATTTGGTCGAAGTATGTGGAATAATAGGACGGTACAAGTTTATCCTTCTGGTCACAACTGAACTAATTTGTTACTAGGTTCGCAACACCTAATACATACTTGCATATATATTAGATCTTCGCAACAAACAGTATTTAACTGTAATATTATTTGATCGTTTCTATTGTAAAATATATTTCATAAATGCTTATTTTATGAGATCATACCAATAACAAAACATATTTTAAAACTTACGGTGGTTACTAAATTAAGAATAACTTAAGCTGAAACTGTACCACCGTTTTTGGGTAGATGGCGGCTCCGTCCTCGCTTTAGGCATGTCTACATTCCGACTCTCCAGTGGGGCAATACTCTCTTGGTCACTGCTATATCGGAAGACGTTGAATGTGGCATTAAAACATCTGATGTCCTCCAAAATCATAATGGGTTCCATATGATCATCGTAGTTTGTGGTCATAACCATCGAATCAGGCTCAGCGGCGATCCTGTTGCAGATTTCTAGTATATATATATATATATATATATATATATATTGATCGTCTTGCCGTTGCTGACAGATTTCGCTATCCGATGCTGTCGTTTTATGAAGCGAAACAATGAAAACCTCAGCTAATCCGTGTACCACTTTTGCCTTGCACTGAAGTTTACTTAGCTTCATGTACGCGTGTTGTATGCAGGTCTAGGTGGTCTCGTTTCTATTTTCTATGCAAGTAAGCTTTTAATAGTAGACTGGATCCTACGTCTTTTTAATTATTACTTCTTCGTTAACAAATATTTACATTGATATGCCCTAGAGTCGAATAATCATATTATGCTGATATATTTCTGTTTATGGTTGTGTTGATGATGATACTGAATGATAGGTAGATGATGATGTCATGTTCCACTACTATCGCATCTAGTAGGTAATTGACTATTTTGTCACTCGGGGCATGGCCTCAGAAGCCCGCATGCATATCGTGCATTGCAGGTTGATGGGGCAACCCGACGGATAACTGGAACTGCAAGAGAACAAGACAAGCAACCTCTTAGCTGGATGCTGTTATTCGCGATATTAATCACCTGATCACATTGCAGCTTATAAATCGAAGACATTTGCATGCCAAAAAGTCTTCGGAGATATGGCGACATACCGCGTCTCGTGGATATATCTTGTTATTTTCTACCGTATTCGCATATACTGTTCTGAAATTGAGAAGAAATAGATCTACAAATATATATATATATATATATATATATATATATATATATATATATGATATGATACTAAATGGGAGGATTATGATTATGCAATGTTGTTAGTATGAATTAAACATTACATCTGGTAACAAAGACAATTCATCCAGAATACCGGTTTCGTCCTTATTAAGAACTCTTCAAGTACTGTAAAGAATTTGCCGCCAACGGGATTCGAACCATGGTATATTTGCATCAGAGTCTGATTCTATTCACTGTGCTTTAGATTTCACATACTTTACGCAATTTGAAGTCATATACCGACTTATTCCTTTGGTCACACTGCCCTTCAGGTTGAACCTATTTGGAATCTTTTAAGACATGAGTTACTAACTAGCTAATCCCGATCTGTTTCTATAAAACAGACATCATAAAACCTGCGGAATTTTTATTGATTTGAAGTCTAATGACACGGTTTTGATTATATATATATACATATATATATATATATATATATATATATATATATATATGTATATATATATATGTTGGCGCAGTGAATAGATTGAAAGAGTCAGGCGCAAATGTGCCCGGTTTGAGCCATTTCCGCGTCAAATTCTTGACAGTAATTGAAGACTTCAATAACGAAAGCGGTCTTCCAAATGAATTACATTTGCTACTTTTTGCAACGTTTAGTTTGTACTAACAAAATATTTATAATTGAAATACTAATATTATAATTCAAATCGATATCATTTCACAAAATGGCATGGTGTCTGTTGTTTAATGACAGAACGGGAGTGGCTATTTAGAACTGTAGGGCTTCAAAGATTCCAAATTATGTACACCTGAAGGAATGGACGACCAAGAAGGTAAGATTTCAAGTGTAGAATGCGGACCTGTTGGCGCTTTGTATATTGTCACAGACCCCGAAGCAAATGTGCCCCGTTTCGAGTCCTGTCCATGGCAAATTCTGGAAGAAACTGGTCTACTGGATGAAGTGTATTTGCTACCTGATACAAAGCTTTGTTTCTATTAAAAAATATATATACATACATGTTTGTTTGTTTTATTATATAAATTTGAATTATAGATACTCATTTTTATTACTGGGACCTATATTACTCATTCTGCCAACAAAGGCATGAACAATTTGCATGGGAGTATAGAAGTGACGATGCTATATGTATTTTAGCACAAAATGACGACTTTTTCCCTATCCACTGAAAAATTTACTTTGCCTTGCATGTAAACATTTCAGTTGTTAGACGCAGACTTTCTTTATTTAAATAAGTTAGCACATTATAAGTCAACGGTTAATTTAGTGTTTTGTTAGCTACTATTTGATTGATGATAGGCCGTAGTTGGTGTTTTTTGGATGGCCTGGATGTGCATCAATTTAATAAATTGGAGTGGCCATTCGCCCAAACGTCATCGAAATAAAGAGGCAACAGTAACATTACTAATTGCCAAGCTCTAAGCACACTTGCAGATTCTGCTATTTGTTACCGAAACCAATTTAAACAAAAGTCCGGTTAATGAACTGGAAAAGAGGCTTTTTATCCTTATAATGAAATACTGGGCTTATATAACACAGGTGCGTGCATTCTGGAAGATGAACAGATTTCAAAACCGGTTCTTGTTTACAATGATTGATCACAGATCGCAATCACGTATATATAGCCAAAAATGCAAGAATTCAACGGAGCACAAATTACGCTGATTCTAATGTCAGCGCCATCTTCATACGTAATCCAGTTTTAGAAAGAAAATTTTGCGCACATGCCGTCAAAATGCATGGCCTATCGAGGAAAACCGCGACGTTTTATAATGCTTATTTGGAACACTACGCTGCACAGAGCAATATGCGGAATAAACTTTTGTCTTCAGCCAATACTTACAAAATTTCTATTTTCTTTTGCCTCTGACTACATTGAATATATGGCAAATGTGATATACCACAAAGTCAATTATAAAAAAGATATTTTTTTTAAAAACATTCCAATGCAAATATGCTTCCACTCTATTTAGTAAAATCATTGAGAACGATCGCCTATTTTTCATATTCATGTTTGGAACCTCTAAATTCCCCTAGCAAAAGTAAATGATTAATTTTCCACAGAACTGAATGGATAAGGAACGCTCAGTCTAAACGAAAATATGTATATGTATTACATAGATGCAGTAACACTATATCCACTTGTTTATTTAAATCAAGTTTGCGAGCTTGATATTAAAACCAAACCTATTATCTATATAGTTATTATAATCAAGGTTGCGATCTTGATATAAACACCTGACCCATTAATTACTTACATATGTCAGTATAAACTAAGAATTGTATAGTGTAGGTGTTTATATCAAGATCGCAACCTTGATTATAATAATTGTTATCACCACCCGCGCAACCAATGTTCGTTTAATTATCTATATAGTTGTCGGTATAAACATAGCATTGCATAATATAAAATGGCAATTCATCCAGAAGACTGGTTTCGCCCTTATTAAGAGCTCTTCAAGTACTGTCCGTTGCAATTTCTGGAAGGTACTTCAAGAACTCCCATTGAGAATGAGATGTGTCTACCTCATCAATTACAATTTATACACTATACGAGGCGTAGTTTATACTTATAGATGTTATATATATATATATATATATATATATATATATATACATATATATACATATATATCTATATATATTTATATATATATATATATATAATGGGTTTGGTTTTTATATCAATCTCGCAAATTTGATTTAAATTATTGTTGTGAAAGCTCACGAAATCTATGATTGTGTAAACTAATGCACTGTTTGATAGATTTCGAAAATAATTCAAGAACATTTGTTATATCTTTATTATGAATCATGGAGATGCTCAAATAAATACTCTTCCAAAATATTTTATATTTAAGATCTCCTATATACAGCCTTATTTGTGGATGGCAGGACCTTTATTCTAGCACTATCTTTCCTCCACCTATTTCTGTTAGTATAGGTTGATGTAGATTCGAAGAGATGAATTTTAGGAAGCTAACATTTTCTGGGCTGAACTTGCATTACCACAATGCTGTTTTGTCATCATCATGGCCTCAATGACAAACTTACTTTCCATGATGAGTCTACACAGCATTTATGTATTGCTTTGATAATCATAGATGCGGGTCTCACTCATAGTTATCTAATAGTAATTGAGTATCGCCTTCACAACATCCATGCAGTCAGGATTATAACTATTTTCGAGCTTTCATTGCCTTAATGTGAGAGATTTAACAAAACAAAACTATTGCCTGGGATAGACGTTGTCTAGAACTGTGCTAAAAAACAAACTGCTCTTGAACTGGGACTGCCATGAGGCTTTCTAAGCCAAATTCTAACCAGTTTTTAAATTTGTTCGGTCTATTTGAACCTTCTAGACTTGGATATATTTTTTTTTAGCGTATTATTTTAGAACAAATTAATTAATATGTATTATTTCTCCATTAAATCAGTTGATAAGATGGATCAAACGCGCTTCTGTACAATCTGCGATATTTTTTTCGAATTAATATCTCGAAATAAATGTTTTACATTGTCGTTAAATGTGATAAAATTTTAATGCATGATTTAATTACACAGTGGCGAAAACTCTTATTTAAATCATGTTTACAGCCACGAAATAATCACCATTCTCTATGTTTTAATGATTCATAACAATCAAACAATCTATTATCTTTCATAGAATTGCAATAAATTTTCAATTTGTTATGCAGAAACGAATGTCCTATTTCCAAAGTTGTTTCATGAAAAACACTACTTGTACATTTAATTTTAAAAATGGTATTAAAAACAAGAAACCTTCGATATTTTTGAAAGCAAGAACTACGAGGTAATGCGAATTACCGAAGCTGTAATTCGTGGTTATCCCTCTTTCAAGTTTATGAAAATTTTGTTTGTTAAGTTTTCATAAAAGAAATTGAGAATACATTTTAATTTTAAAATAATCATAACAAGCACTGTTATGGAAGACATTCTATTCATCATTACTCATTTTGAATGAAATGTCAGATTAGTTTTATGATAAAATAAGAAGAAAATCTGTGATTACGTTAGGTAACTTTGCTTAAATTATATAGAAGCAGTCATAAAACAGTTTTGGAAGTAGCAGGCAGAGCTCAAACTGTCACTTACACCAAGTATGAATTCGTGCACGCAGAAAAATTTCACCATTTGATAAAATCAAGGATGCGATCTTGATATTAACACCTGCCCAATTATGCACATGCATTTGTCAGTGTAAACTGAGCATAGTATAACGTAGAAAAGGCAATTCATTCAGTAGACCGGTTTCGTACCGATCTACTTTCCGTAGACCATTTTCGAACTAACCACTTAGTGTCCACAATTTGCCGCGAACAGAACTCGAACCTGGTCACGTCTGCTTCGGAATCTGTTGCTCTAACCACTGAGCCACCCTGTCGTATGCTACATACAAGTTTCAGTTTGATACTAAATAATATTTCTTGGTTAGCTTTTTCCTTTAAGTGGAGCCTATACAGCATACCTTAAGACCTAAATTTCTTATTAACCACCTACAATCTGTCATTATTCTGACGAATGTATGTACATAATGGGACAGGTTTTCATATCAAGTTCGCAAACTTGATTTAATTAAGTTATCACCTTCCGCGCAACCAGTGTTCATCTAAATTTCACCACTGCTTTGTTTAAGAACAAAATTCATTTTTTACTTAATTGAAGAAGAGAAATAGGATCGTGAACTAAAGCAATATAAGTCTCGTAATCTTTAATTTGAATACATAAATTCTGTCTGGTTTTATAATACGACACATTTCTGCCTGTAGCGAAGCTTTAATTAATAAACAGAAAATACTTCCTAAAATCGTTAAATAGACGAAATTGTTTTGCTAACCAAATTAGGCACCAGGTTTCCTTTTCGTGAAATGAGGTTCTTTAGTGACAATGGATATTGCCTGGTTTCGGAAGAATTTTCTATTCTAGTTTCTTTCTTCCTGACGCAATATCATGTTGCGTAGCAATAAATTAAGATACACTGAGGATTTTCACGATCTCAACTCAGCTGGATATGAGGTACCTTGTTATTTAAAGCTTTAAACAGATCGTGTGCTTTAAATACTGTATCACTGTTTATGAAGGTATCGACATGTCGAGGTCATTTATACGTCATTTTCACCAGTCGACTTCCTCTTCGTTGATTCTAGTTTGCAAAATTAGTCACGCGCTGTAGAACTTTGACTATGGCGTTAAAACTTGACCATTGACTAGATGCTCTGTGCATAAATTTGCCGCCACAATTGCTTTAAAAATTGATGGTTTCGTCATTTGCATATTATGTTAAGCATCGGTTGAAGCTGGCTTCCAGGTTGTCCCTAATGTATGTACAGTGAAATTTGATATTTTTCTCGACCCGAAAGCTTTTGTACATACTTCACATAGAAAGGTAGTATTCTATTATCATTGACTAGGATTTATTGTTTTTTATCGAATGCGTTGCATACATCTTTAATGTTGTATAAATCTTAATGAACTGTCTCCATGACCTAGGTATAGAATAACGAATTTTGGTTGTGTATGTATTTGCTGGAATATTTTTGCAGATTTCTATTCTTTAGGTGGCAGCGCTGCAAGAGCAATTCTCACAATGTGCTCAGAAACTTTTCACCTTCGTGGTTAGGAGAAACTTGAATTTTTGAATTTATTTATTCGGAAATGCGTGAACTAGTACAATTATTATAATCAAGGTTGCGGTCTTGATATAAACACCTGACAAGACCGCAACCTTAATTATAATAATTGTTATCACCACCCGCGCAACCAATGTTCGTTTAACTAGTACAATTGTAGTTCACGTAGGACCAGACGTATCCAGAATGTAGTGAGAAAGTCTGCTGGCCTCTGCGGCAATGCGCTCGAATATATCATTAACAAAGGAGTTCATTATTGACATAGCCATTGAGGAAATACCAGTATTCGGATGCACCTGACGTAGCACCATGTAGATATAGATTGCATAGGATTCCTTCCTCCCCCTACGCTTATTCTTCTTTTCAGTCTTCGGTCGCTTAATATTGGCAGCCTTCTTCGCAGCTTTAACAGAAACAACCTTTGGTGGCATGACTATAGTCATGCCACCAAAGGTAAAGCTGCCAAGAAGGCTGCCAAGATTAAGCGGCCGAAGACTGACAGGAAGTATACAGAATGAGCAGTGTGCAATCTCATGCACAAATACGTTTCATAGTTACAGGTTGCTCGACAGCCGCATCCAAATGCGGGACGGTTGTACAGGGCAGTTGTTTACACTTGTGTGTATAAAAACAGCGGCATGGTCAGCTTTACGTGAAGTCTTTCACAGTGCGAACTAACAGCAAACGCACTAAACATAAAATGCACCGATGTTGAAAGGCGTATCAAGGCATTCTTTTTAAATTTGGACAAAACTTCAGCGAAATTGTGAATATCACCCATTTAGGTCACCAACTTCTCCAGGATAAGCCACATTCTCTGTCATCCGATTTTCATTGACATCAGATCATCAGAACAATTAATATTTTTAGTTTTTGGTCTCAAGAAACTATCAAAACTATGTGTACGAGGCAGGGCGCCCTAGTAGCAACTAAGTTCATATATAACCAGAAAGAAATGCCTAACACAAATACATATATTTTGCTTTTACGCAACCAAGAATAAATAAATATTACATGTTCAAATGAATGACGTTAAGATTGTTACGAAGATGGGATAGTTGATGTCGTTGGAGATAGTTTGAGGTTTAGTTAGAGAAGTGGGCGTTTAAAAGGATCTGTAGTCTCCAAAAGCATTGTTCTCGTACACTTTACTGCGGCCGAACATATTTTATATTGATGTATGTACTTTTATGTATAATTGTTTTCGGTAAAAACAAAACACCCTTTAATATGGCAAAAGCAATTCATCGACTAGACTGGTTTCGTCTCTCGTAATTTATTCAATTCTCATAAACTGAGTAATGGCAAAATAAAACAAGTGTGCGAGATTGTGTACTAGGTGTTGCGCACCTAGAATCAAATTAGTTCAATTATGACCAGAAGCATAAACCAAAGACAGCATGAATGGACAGTGTAATCTCTTGCACATTCATTTCGTGCTTACTGGTGACTCGTCAGTGGGAGCCGGTATTACGCCCTTTGCCCACTATATATTTTGGTGAAGTATGTACCGTCTCATTTTCCCACATTCCTCACCAAAATATATAATGGTTAAAGGGCGTAATACCGGCTCCCACTGACGAGTCGCCAGTAAGCACGAAACGAATGCGCATTTTAGGTTAAAATTAAACTGTTTGATATTACTGTATTCTGCAATCAACCAGCGTCAATTGTAATTTTCATTTTCCGGATAAATTGAAATGTAGATACGTGGACTTAAGCCTGAATTAGGTACTTTATTTGATACTTTCAATAAATTAAAATATTTGATATATTTCACCAGTAGGAGAATGGGTTTTAGCTTGAAGAGATTTCAAATTATTTTATCAAACTGAATGTAAATCATTGTGTGCCAAATTTTGCATGATTACAGATGTAGACTTATATGTGAATTTATTTGCATGAGTATAGATTATAAAATTTACGTGACTTCTGAAAATGCCCATAATAACTTTTGAGCAGAAATCGAATAGGCGAAGCCAAACATCAGCGCATCCTTCGTATTCACGTGTTATTATAAACTGAATTAAGGAAGACGATATAACTCCTGCT
Source organism: Eudiplozoon nipponicum (assembly GCA_029291075.1). Taxonomy (NCBI): domain Eukaryota; kingdom Metazoa; phylum Platyhelminthes; class Monogenea; order Mazocraeidea; family Diplozoidae; genus Eudiplozoon; species Eudiplozoon nipponicum. The sequence continues at coordinate 50,764 of JAQBSW010000430.1, forward strand.
AGTGTGAAATGTCTCTTACTGATGGCGATAGATTCATGCGAGACCTACATGTTTGAATAAGAAGACGAAACTAATGTTTGCCTGACTCTTAGTTTGCGGAAATGGTTAAGCATGCTTTTCTGGAAGACTTTCGCGAGGGCTTCGATGAGTATCTAACCATGGAAAGCTGCAAAACCTTGTGTTTAGACAAAATAGACATTTTATAACGTTTCACGTTTATCTGCAAATGATTAGTTTGTTCAATCAACAATTTGAAAAAAATCGGGGCATTTTAAGTGACATAAGTTTCTTGGATGCATAGAAGCAATTCTGGGTGTAGACGTAATATTGTACATCATTTTACGTAGAATTTGTCGTATATTTCTATACATAAACACTGATAAGGAACCAGTATTATCTTCATGAATATATATAAACCTGAACATGTATAGATTAATGATGGAAGTTTCACCTGGGTATGAGAGCTTATTTCTTACCTACAATTAGCGCCTATTTAAAGGAAGTAAACTTCAATGTGCATCCTTAGAAAACTAACACTCGCGCTTCAAAGAGTAACCAATGAGGGAAAAAGTAAGACAGCAAGAACAAGAGGGAAAATTGACTGTCAAAATAGCACAGTTCAAACACATGCTTTAGATCTTACAATTAGCAGCAAGAAATTCTTCTATTTAGCTCACTCAAGTTGCAAAAACGAACGGTCACATGCTGTGATGTCGTCTTGCCTATAGGATTCGGTGGTGACTATGGCGAGTTCTGTTAAACAATTAGATAACGCTATAATAGGACGACACTATTTATATCAGCCAAAATAGGCGAAAATTTACCTTAACATACATTAAAAAAGTTAAAACTTTGCAGTAAATTGAGTGCCTCATATAAATTCCGACAACTCTTTACTTCAAGTTAACCTGATCAAAAATTAACAAATTTATTTTCCCTTACGCGTTGCTGCATTTTAGTCATAATTATACAAATTTGCCGTGTGTGTTCAATGGATGCTCTTAGGATTTATACTTGCTACTTGCCTACATATTGCGCAGTTATTTAATTTTCTGCAGAACTCTCTTCTGTCGGTGTCTGCATGAAATTCGTGGAAAATTGTCATAAAGGAAGACTGGACAATGCACAAAACCCATGCATACCGAAGGAAACATGTCATCTGAATTCACTCCACTGTGGAATCCTGCAATTAACTGCATAATTTATGTCGTCATAAGTCATACTTACAAACTGCCGAAAATCGTTTTTACGCCTGACTCTGGTTTAATATGACGGGGATAATCTTACTCGTCCTGGATAAAGTCATAGGGAAATAATCGCGAGTTAGTTTACTATGGAAAATATGTTAATGTACTTTGGAAGCTCTTGTTAACAGAAATAGATTGTATACGCGGGTAGTAGCTTTGCATGGACAGTTTCACAATGATCCGATTGATCACAATTTCCAATTCCGTTTTGTCTTCGATCGGGCTGAGTTTGTATTCGTCCCATTGTAAATGCGGTTCTATCACATCTTTGTTTACTTAGGGTATATCAGCCAGTAAACAAAGATATGATAGAACCGCATTTCCATTGGGACGAATACAAACTCAGCCCGATCGAAGACAAAACGAAATTGGAACTTGTGATCAATCGGAGCTTTGTGAAACCGTCCGTGCAAAGCTACTACCCGCGTACGCAAAACGCGACATTGGAAAATATGAAGCTGGGACTCCGCAATCAAATTTCAAAAAATACTTGAGAAATAGATTGATTTAAAGAATGTCCATCATCTCCCGCGCAATAAATGATTGCTTAATTATATACCATATACGTGTCGCGGAATCTGCAAAAAACGTTATTTTCGTGACTGCATAGAAATGTAGCAGCCGACGTTTTCAATCAAGTAAAATGTGTGCCAGACTTAGCGACAACGACCGCATATCTGATTTTCCATATCTAATAGATGCATTGCTATTTAATCCTCGTTAGTCAGATTTCCGTCGTGCTCTGATGATGGTCATAGATCGAAACGCGTCGATTCCTGTGAATGACGCTAGTTTCTCTATACTTTGTGACTATTTATACACTATAGAAATAGTGTTTATATCAATCTTAAAAACTTTATTTAAAAAAAACAAAATCTTTCAAAAAAGAAAAAATACATGTTTAATGGTATAACTTTCGCTGATTTCAATTTAATCAAGTGAGGTTTAATTTAATGTTTGAGTCTTATTTCTTAAATTCTAACTGAATTAATCGTTAGCTGATGGTTATTTAGGTGTTGACTTCCTGGAGAGTGTCGATGAAACGATTTTTATTGTATAACTAAGCGATGTTTTGATATATTTTATGCTTCTAATGATGAATTGTGGTTGAACCATACTTTCGCGTTTTTGGCTATTGTATGTTTGTACGACTTTGTGCATTTTTTCTCTTTTACCAAAATTTTGCTTGGTTGTGTTGCTATGCCCCTCTATTAACAGCACAGGATGTGTTGATTGTAATATTACCTGCGCAGTTTTTCGTTTCGTAGATGATAGTAATAAAAGCATTAGTATGGTCGCTTTTACATCAAATTGTTGCCAGTTAGATTGATGTGCATCCTACTTTAAGACCTCTTGGTATATAATTAAGGGTTATAGCAATTCCTGGCCAGTTGAATTTTATATAGTTTTGGTGACGCTTTCTTACATTGTATAAAAGCAGTGAATATCATTTCTGCTTGCATCCGCTCTGAAAAGTCTGCACTTGTCTACATTTATAACAATTGCAACAATCTCAAAATTACTGATTTCGTAGGTGGCAATAGTTATTTAAAGCATGTGTGCGAACTCCATATAAACTCACATCGGTATATATATATATATATATATATATATATATATATATATATATATATATATATATATATATATATATATATATATATAGCACAGCTATGTTCAGAGTAATTTTTCTCTTATATGTACAAAACACTAAATTCAGTTTATCAGTCATTTTTTTCTTATATGTAAAAAACGCTATTTTCAGTATGCCAGTCTTGTTTGTAGCACGATTAATATTTAGTCATTTTGTTCCTGTATGTACAGAATACTATTCTCAGTTTATGTTCTTAATTTTAGCTTATGTATACCGCTCATTTTGAATAGTAAATCATATTTCTAGACCGGACTTTTTCGTTTGTTTAAATTATTATTAACATTATTAACGATTGGCTATTACTGTAATATGTGATCAACACTCAAATGCATTTACCTGATTTGCGTTTTAATTAACACATGAAGATACCCAGGAGTTTTCTTTTTTCAACAAAATATTTCGGCTACTTTTATCTGCAGCTTTCTTCAGTTGGTCCGTTCTCATTAGTTAAAGAACAAAAGCTAGTGAGAATGGACCAACTGAAGAAAGTTGCAGATAAAGGTAGCTGAAATATTTTGTTGAAAAAAAGAAAACTACTGGATAACTTCGTGTGTTAGTCAAAACACAGATCAGGTAATTTCGATTAATCCTGTTTCGCAAATATATTTTGCTCAAATGCTATTTTGATTACAATCTAGTACTTTTTTAATGAATGAATTCAATAAATGATGGGTAGTGTTATCATGTGAATTGGCATTCTTACTGTGTTTGTCGACTAGATCAAATGGCTTGCCCAACATGCGGCGGCATATATATATATATATATATATATATATATATATATATATATATATATATATATATATATATATATATATAGTATAAATAGTATAAGATAGAAGATACGGTCATTCTACCAGACCACATTTTCATTTTAATTTGGAAAAACCTCTAAATTAATCCAAAAAATTTGCAGGCAGAAAACTATGCTGTGTTAACCTGGTACAAATCTATTAAAATCATACCTAACGCCAGGGATCTGCGCATTTTGAGTAATCTTCAGTTTGTACCAACTATGCTGTAAAGATTTTTGGCATTAGGCAGACATCGGTTAGTATCAAATTCAAGCAAGCGAGAGTGTAACAGTCATTAAAATGCAACTTATATATATATATATATATATATATATATATATATATATATATATATATATATATATATATATTCTCAATCCTGTCGCAGGCTACACACAATTTTCAGTTATATACTAACTTATACTTTGGTGGACTTTTCCTTCTGGTAGAGACTTGGTGTCCTCTTTTTAGACCTAAAAGTCCAACTAGCCACCTAAACTCGAATTTAAAAAACATATACCATGCCACCTAGTGAGTTCCCAATAAAAACGAAACCGATCTATTTTATGAATTTCCTTTGCACACACACACGCGCACACACACACACATATATATATATATATATATATATATATATATATATATATACATCTTAAAATTTCTTGGTGCCTGCTGTATAGTGCCAAAACGCGGATGGTTATTTAGAAATTCATGTCCAAATGGAATCAAAATGAAGTAATGATTAAATATTAACGTGCGGTGCAGTGGACAAAGTTCCAGCGTCCGAAGCTAATATGCCCCGGTTTTAGCCTCGATCATGTCTATTTTGTACAGTACTTGAATTGTTACTAATAAGGACAATACCGGCACACTGATGAATTAACTTTGATACGCAAGAGATTGTACGGTTTTTTATGATAATATATATATATATATATATATATATATATATATATATATATATATATATATAATCAATATCCAGTCATTAGTCTTCAATAAATTATAAATTCCCTATATGACACGTGTATAGTGACAGATCGAGGGTGGCTAGATCGACTTTCTGGTCTTAGGAGATTCCAAATAGGTGCCACTTAAAGGACAGTGTTAAAAAACATCACTTGATGTATAACTTCAACTTGCGTGTAGCATGCGGCATGGGTGGCGTTGTCGATAAAATCCAAGACTCTAAATCAAGTGTTTCCTGGTTCGAACACTGTCCGCGAACAATGCTTGATAGTATTTCAGAAGTTTCCAAAAGAGAAAACTGGTCTACAGGATAATTTTCTTTTGTTACTTGACGCAATGTTTATATATATATATATATATATATATATATATATATATATATATATTTGAAGCATGATTTTGATGATATAAATGTTACCAGTATCAACAAAACATTATTTAAGATGGCAAAGGAAATTCATCAAATAAACCGGTTTCGGGGTTACTTAGAAACTCGTCAAGTACTTACCATAATTTGCTGCGACCGGAGCTCTAACTAAGGCACATTCTTTTCAGACCATTACGCCACCCGTGCAGCACACAGCACACAATTTTCAGTCATATACGAACTTGTTTCGGTTTATATATTTAGATATATATATATATATATATATATATATATATATATATATATATATATATGTATAAAACATTAGACGATTGATGTTTTATATATTTTTATGTTTTAAGATGTATGATATAAGATTTATGATTATTGGCAGTCTTCTCTCTCTCTCTCTCTCTCTCTCTCGATCTTACATGACATTTATTCAGAATCTCTTTCATTAATTAGATTTTAGCACGTATTAAATATTCATTCTGATCATTACAATTATATCTGTTCACATAAAGTCAAGGAGCGGTCCATTAACTTTATATACTAAAGAATACTTCCAACGCAGACAGATCTTTTCTTTTTCATCTTTTCACTTAAGTAGTTCTAGGTCTATTTACCGTAGTTAAGTATTTGTGCAGTGTTGTTTTTAATTTGTTTATGTCTCACTACCAATCCCCGTTTACAGCTCTATTTTAGCAAGCACAAATTTATCAGAACGATGATTTTCATCAAATCATCGAGATTTAATTTTCCGCTTATCTACCAATTTATCTATTGAATGAAAATTTTGAAGGCGATATCTGTTCATTAGTCAATTACTTTCCAGGGCAGTGAGACAAACGGTGAACAAAATTAGTCTGCTGGTCATACAGAGGTTCATCTTTATTGGAAAACATGAAATGTCCATTAATTAGGCCTTTCTATTTTAATTGATATGCATATTTATCAAGATGTGTGTCAGTTCGTCTAAATCAATCTTCATCGCATTCTAGCTTAACACTGTGTTGCACGTAACTAAGCGCTTGAATATGCATCAGTGAATGAGTTATATAGGATAAGTTATTGAGTTTGTTAGTGAGAGAGTACGCGAATTCTTATTTTAAGGGTTGTTCGCGAATTTCTTTTACTCGTGTGTGTGTGTGTGTTTGTGTGTTTGTGTTTTCTGTGATTGTTCATTAATGCTTTAGTATTTTGTGTTTAGTATCTGTCACATTATAAGCGCATTTGTTTACGTTAGCATAATTTAAAAAATGACTAAAAAACAAATTTACTCCAGGGCAACTTATGCCGAATAAATGCAAAAAATCTTAAATTTGAGGCCGTTTAATTATGGATCACACACACGAATCGAAGCCAGAGAATACTTTACTGAAGTAGCAGGTGTTCTAATTGGATTTAATGCTCAAAGTTGATAGAATTTAGCCTTTTCAAAAAATTCCGATGTTGTTTCACTTGACAGGCTTGGTTTATACAATATATTGTGAATGCGAAGTACTTCATACGACATTAATTCTACTGCCATAAAACAAATACGCACAGGAGATTTCACCGTCCAACTATCCATTTTGCACGTAAAACATATATATATATATATATATATATATATATATATATATATATATATATATATATATTATTCTTTGACCAAATATATATTGGTTAAAGGGCGTAATACCGGCTCCTACTGATGAGTCGGCAGTAAGCACGAAACGAATGTGCATGAGATTATACTTTCCGTTCATGCTGCCTTTGGTTTATCCTTCTGGTCACAACTGAACTAATTTGTTACTAGGTTCGCAACACCTAATACATACTTGCATTGTTACAATATTCCTACTTATTTCAAATTATTTGCTCGCTTTGATGTGTTATGGCAGTCTCTATAAACACATAGTACACGCGCATGAGATCTAACAGCAGATATGATGTCTTACAAGTATTGGATACTTACAAGCATTTTACCTCAGAAATAACTTTTTTAATTTTATTTTTGAGTTTCATTCTTGACAGACTATGATGTAAATCAGTTATCATAATAAGAATATGATTAAATATTTTTTGTCACTTAAATTGTGATTTTTAGACGAAAAAAACTACATGACCCGTCTATTACTTTAAAACTTTATTCAAATTTAATTGCGAGAAGAGATTGCCTTGGTTCTAAGATAATTCATTGTTTGGAGTTCGAAAATTGCCTCGAATAAAAAGATAGAATGTGCTTAAGCAACGTGCGAATCGATGAATGCGCAAATAATACATTTAAACAATCACAAATTGCGCGAGTGTGGGTAACAATTCTTCAAATCAAGTTTTCAAGCTTGAAACAAACACCATCCCACTGCATTTAGCCAGTAGTAGAACAACATTGCAAAGCTACCGTCAGTCACAAGTACTGAAGCTTTTCGACCTTCCATAATCATCATCAGAGTACGACGGCAAACTGACTAGCTTGGATCAAACCGCAATGAATATATATGAAAAGCAAAATTAGATATGCAGCATCACTTCTATTCGTCACGCATACATAGTACTTTACTGGAAATGTCGGCTGCACAATTTCTATACAGTCACGAACATTAACATTTTGCAGTTTAAGCCAAATATTTATAGGTAATACAATTAAACAATCATTGATTACACGGGTGGGAGTAACAATTATTTAAATCAGTCATGAACATTAACTTTTTGTTTTTCATATATATACACTGCTATTTGATCCTCACTAGTCAGTTTCTAGAGGACAGTTGTCTCTATTTTGATCGTTTCATACGCGTCTATTGACAACGTAGAAGTACCTAAAAGAGCCAGGTTAACAAATATATGAAAATAAGTAGTTTGAATATTACAGGATCTAGATGAAATGTGAATCAATGCTATATGCTGAAAAGAAGATTAAGGGAAACTGATGAATTTGAAAAGGATGAATTTAATAGTACACCTAAATGATGCGAATTTTTACATCACTAAGTGTATTCTAAAAGTTAATGTTTTAAACGGATTAAAAATAAATTCACAATGACTTCGCAGCTGTAGAATGAATTGAATATTAGATAATGTTTAAGAGATATAAACTAGTGTGTTTCTATATTTTGCGCAATTGAATGCTCCGTGTCTTAACTAATATATAATTGCTCGCAGTTCCTCTACACAAAGGAGAATTTTCTGGATTTCATCTTCATAAGCAACTATTGAAGGTGTGAAATTTTATTTAATCCACTTTGTTTATAATTATAACTTGGTAAACTCACAATATTTACTGATGTTTCACTAGATAGGCTGCTATCGCGTATGTGTGGTTGTCCATAATTACTATGTATTCAAGTAGATATAATTAAAAACACGTGTACATCCATCCGCTGTAAACTGCGGCGAATGAATTCTAATTGAGACTTTGCTCGCAACAGACTTTATTCTTAAATGTTCACCATGTGAAATAATGTAATTAAGGCCGACTTCAATAGTTATAGGGTAGTAGCGAATTAATTCAAATACACTAATAGTGAAATCACACCAGGGTAAATGACAGAAATGGTAGTATAATTACAAGCCTTTCAAAGAAATGAGACTAAAGTAAATGCAAGTCAAACAAGAACGAATTAATGAATAATTAACGAAAATTGATAATTAAAGTAAAATTTCATTCATAAGTGTTAATCTCAATTAGGACTCAATGATAATTGATAAAATAAAATAACCTTAAATAATAAATAAAATGTTAACCGATGGTACAGTAAATAATTGATTAACAAGTAGTAAATCTATGAAACCACATATTAGCTAATATTTATCCATAATTCTTTATCTCCTGCTGATGCTAATTACCAATTACGATTCATGCATTCGTCGATTGCAACCATAAGTCAGTGTTACCTTATAAATTAACCGTAACGGATTGTACTCCTCTATTTAATTTTTGAAATATCATCGCTCAAATTATTATGAGTCGATTCCCTAATCAATCTCACCATTCTATTAATACTGAATGTCGCTATGCGTCTAAAATCAGCCTAATTAATTTTGCACTCAGTCTCTGCATAATGATGTTCAGGATCTATACTTACCTTTATTTATGTGTTCTTCTTTTCATACCTTCATAGGGCGTATGGTGTTAGCCAAGCCAATGGGAGTACAGCTTAAATGTTGTTATACCTTGCGCAGAGCTGTAATTTAATCCTTTTTTCCGCATTTTACTTGTGCGGGAAAATTGATAGCACTCGTAGGTCGGTAAAATCTTGAATTCATTACATTTCCAGGTGCACAGCTTATTTTCGGCATTGATTGATGGGTTCTCACATGTCCCTTCACTCTGAAGCCGTCCATCAGCTGCTTGTCTGAAAATGATGTTGGAACCAGATTTTACGATTTTTTCCGAATTTTCGGGACTTCATTTCCAGTCCCATCTTCAGAGTTGACACCATACTCACGTATTTTATTGTCTGCCCTAATATCCGGTTTTAATACCTATTCTCTTATACTCATATGTATACACGAAAATATCCACATAACAACCCACGCACACAACATATACACTCATATTTATATTGTTTTTTCTGTTATTATGGTGTCAACCATGAAGATGGAATTGAAAATGAAGTCTTGAAAATTCGAAAAATTTGGTTCCAACGTCATTTTCAGACAGGCAGCTGATGGAAGGCTTCAGATTGAATGGACAATTGAGAACCCATCAATCAATGCCAAACATTAATTATGCACCTAGAAATGTAAAGAATTCAATATTATTCCCGACCCTACGAGTGCTATCAATTGTTCCGCGCAAGAAAAAGGTGTAAAAAAGCAAATGGGATTACAGTATGTGCAATGGGTTTCAAACACTCTTGATGCATCCAATATTTTAATTTTCCTTTCCGGCTAGAAAGTTAACTGCCTAGGGTAAAGGACTGTATCATAACATTTCTTATTTTGTGTTTAAACGATATCAGCATACAAATCTGCTTAGTTTAGAGTCCAGTAATACCATAGCCCTAATATTCCCCTTTACTTTATCAGATTTTGTGTACGTCTACTAAAGTTCAAATTTACTCGAGAAATTCATAATTTTTACTTCTATGACATTACGGATGTAATTATACGCACTGAATATTTCCCGCATCCTGATTAATTTTTACTCGCTATGTTTCATATATGTTAATCTAAGACTTTTTATTGCCAATGATTTTAAGTTACCAATTTTCATATCAGACCAACATATTTAATTGAAATTAAGTAGGGCCCCACTCTTGGTTTTATACCTATAAATATATCTTTTTAGCTGTTGATCCTTTTTAAACAATTTAACTTTTCAAAATGGTAAGTTGTACTTGATTTCAAATACTAATTGAAGTTCGCTCATTTGAATAGAAATGTTTAAGAAATTTACCATACTTTCATCACTATAATTCCAGATCACCGATGTATCATCCGTTTAGACTTTAAGGGTGTCTTTTCTAAAATAATTTTTCCAAGTGATGCATATTGATGTCTGCTATTATAACCCACAAGGGCTTTGCTAGTGGGACTCCTCTAACATATATATATATATATATATATATAATTCGTTCACAAATATCATGCATGTAGAAAACATATATTAACTCAGTATATTGGCGTACACGGATACTGCATATACGCTAGATAACAAATCATCTTCATCAAGTACATATTCATAGACAATTTCAACCACATGATACCAATACGGCAATAAATAGAAAAATAATTGATTGCGTGGGTGGAGATAGCAATTATTTAAATCAAGGTTGAGAGCTTAATATAAACTCTAATCTCATTATATATATATATATATATATATATATATATATATATATATATATATATATATATCAGTAAAGCCCAAGAATTTTATAATATATACAAATTCAACTCATCAATTAGACCTTTTTCGTCCTAATTGGCAATTCTCCACGTACTGTCCAGGATTTGCCGAAAACACGGGTCTGACCAGGGTATATTTGTTATTATAATTAATGCACTACACTGCCATAACATCCGTGACATCGTTGTGGGCAGTAATTTAAGAGTTTAAAATAAGTTCAAAACAGGTTTACTGCATGACTTACATTTGCTACTTAATGCAATGCTCAGTTTATTTTGACAAAATTATATGTGATGGGGTTGATGTTTATATTAAGCTCGCAACCCTGATTTAAATAAAATTTATTTAAGATGTAGGAATATCTACTTATTCTATGACATAGAAACTTAACTTTTTTATATGCTGTGATGTGCTGTTCGTTAGTTATAATTCAAAATGAAGTTGTAGATTTATGCAGTTTACTAAATTTTACACTCTGAATGCAACTGCAGTCATTAGCATGACTGTGTTACCAGGTGCCGGGTCCAATTCCTCATGATCATTCATTTTTTATCAATAATTATACTTGCTCTTGTAACCTATCAGTTGCGTCTTTTATAGTTTTATTGTATATATTTTTTTATTTTGTTGTTGTTTAAACGTGTTATCATTATAATAAAACTGACTTATCAAAACCGTAGCTTCCGCTTTATCCGCTAAAAAAACGTGGAATAGTGTTCGATTGTAACTCGTTTTTAAGACGGTGAAATTCATAATCGAGGTTTTTTATAATATTCGTTTTAAAACAGTTGTGGCATCGTATAATTTAAATTTATCCGTATTCTTATCTGAATGCATTTGTACCGATTTTGACGGATTCCGTAATTATCTCAACTCTGGTTAACATCTCATTCTGAATTGCAAAGTTTAAACAAATTAGATTACCCATAACGTTGTCAATTCAACTGGTAAGATTAAAACAATAAGTCAGACGCGAATAGACGGTAAATTAACATTATTTCGTTGTAGGTTCACTTAGATGGATGTGCACGTGTATGTTCTTTTTATTTGGCTGAATACATATCCAATATAGATACATACACATACGCGACGTGCGTCTATTCAGTGAAACGACAGCAGCTATTGTGAGATTATTAATTCATAATTAGAAATGCACCGGATGAAATGAAATTTCACACTAGTTTTATTAGTCTTTAATTATTTATGTGATGATATGTGCTCTGAAGATGGAACCCGGAAAAGTGGTACGCAAATTTGTGAGAAACTGAATCCGACATATTGTAACGCAGTGATACGAAGAGATACAGTCGCATCACGAGTGTATGGCTTGCCAAACTGCATAAACCTCGTAACGCATAAATATTTACTGCTAATGTCCGTCCAAACCCAACATATATCATTTCTAAGTTTCAGGATTAAGAAACCGAAAATACTCACAATTCTTAGATCATCGACTTGTGAATTTTTACCATTCGGTTGTAACTGTTGCTAAATGTATACGGGATGAAGATGATAGGCTGACAAACATAAATGTGGTATCCATCTACAAAAAACATATTGGTACATAAAGCACTGGGTTACTTTTGACGATCGGTAAATTTATGAAGGAAATAATATGACAATTGGACACATTATGGAGATGATGAGCATACGTGTGTCCTCTAACCATTTTACATTAAGAAAAGAATTGTATAAATGTAATAGAGATTTTATAATAGGGCAGTTTCTTTTGGTTCCAACAGCATACCAATTTATGCATTAATTGGAAAAATATATTTTGGATATGACATCCCTGGAGCCAAAATTTTATTTACAGTTCTTTGATAATATATTAGCTTTAATGAATCATATTAATTAAGGTATAGTAAATTTCGCAAATTTATTTTTTCAAATTACTGAACAACAATTAACGGATTAATGTGAATTTTCAAAAAAATCCGTATATTAAAAACATTTGCAAAAAGAAGCCTTAGGTTTGCTTGAATTTAGCTGTGCAAATGTTATCATTATAAACAAACTGACTCATCCAAACCATAGCTTCTATATTATTCGCTATCAAACATCGATTAATATTCGAGATAAACTTGTTTTTGAGACGGTGAACTTCATATTATTTTAATACTATTGTGGCTTAAGATTAGACTGTATGTGGCGTCATAAATTTACTACTTGTCATTTAGAAATTTACATTATCATCAATTTTAATGACTATCCTTCTGTATCTATTAACTTTGGGCCGTTATTTATTTTTGAGTATATTATGGGACATTTATCATAATTTTATATTTTCCTATTATTGTCAGTACTTCATTAACTTATCTTCTTAACCTTCATGTCTTTCCTTCATTTACTTTAACTTTATGTCTTTATTAAGCTTCAATTTTTATTAATACTTTTCTCACCCTCCCAGACATTATTTTAATCTATTTTCTTTACATAACCTTGTAGCTCTCTTTAAACAATGTGGTGCCGTCGTACTCTGATGATGATCAAGGAAGGTCGAAACACTTCAGTGCGTTGCGACTGAAGGTAGTTTTGTTATATTGTTCGACGACTGGTTAAATAAAATGCGATTGGTGTTTACTTCATGCTCACAAACCTGATTTAAAGAATTGTTACCACCACTCGTGCAATCAATTATTGTTTAATTGTATTGTCTATATATATGTGTGTGGCGAAAGCTACAAACAGCTATTGTTCGTGACTGCATAGAAATTGTGCAGTGGACAATTCCAGTCACGTACAATGTATGCAAGGTTACTAGACGTGAGAGCCGCATATCTATTTTTGCTTTCCATATATATGCAATGCGGTTTGATCCTCGCTAGTCAGTTTACCATCGTACTGTGATGATGATCATGGAAGGTCGAAACGCGTCAGTGCGTCGCGACTGGCGGTAGTTTTGTTATGTTGTTTGACAACTGCTTAAATACAATGGGATTTGTGTTTTCTTCAAGCTCGCAAACTTGATTTAAAGAATTTTTACCACCACCCGCGTAATCAATTATTATTTAATTGTATTGTCTATATATATGTGTGTGGCAAAAGCTACAAACTGCTAATGTTCGTGACTGCATAAAAATTTTGCAGCCGACATTTCCAGTCAAGTTCAATGTATGCGAAACTACTAAGGGTGAGAGCCGCATATCTAATATTGTTTTCCATATATATGCAATGCGGTTTTATCCTCGCTAGTCAGTTTGCCGTGATGATCATGGAAGGTCAAAACGCGTCAGTGCGTTGCGACTGGCAGTAGTTTTGTTATGTTGTTCGACAACTGCTTAAATACAATTGTTTGGTGCTTACTTAAAGCTCGCAAACTTGATTTATAGAATTTTAACCACCATCCGAGTAATCAATTATTATTTAATTGTATTGTCTATATATATTTGTGTGGCGAAAGCTACAAACTGCTAATGTTCGTGACTGCATAGAAATTGTGCAGCCGACATTTCCAGTCAAGTTAAATGTATGCAAAACTACTAGCGGTGAGAGACGCCTATCTAATATTGTTTTCCATGTATATGCAATGCGGTGTTATCCTCGCTAGTCAGTTTGCCGTGATGATCACGGAAGGTCGAAATGCGGCAGTGCGTTGCGACTGGCAGTAGTTTTGTTATGTTTTCCGACAACTGCTTAAATACAATTGTTTGGTGTTTACTTAAAGCTCGCAAACTTGATTTAAAGAATTTTTACCACCACCCGCGTAATCAATTAATATTTAATTGTATTGTCTATATATATTTGTGTGGCAAAAGCTACAAACTGCTAATGTTTGTGACTGCATAGAAATTGTGCAGCCGACATTTCCGGGCACGTACAATATATGCAATGCTACAAGAGGTGAGAGCCGCATATCTAATTTTGCTTTCCATATATATATGCAGTGCGGTTTGATCATCGATAGTCAGTTTGCTGTCGTACTATGATGATGATCATGGAAGGTCGAAACTAGTCAATGCGTTGTGACTGACGGTAGTTTTTTTTATTATTTAGTCTTTATATTAGGTGATGATTCTTAAATATGGTTGCGAAATTTATCCTTTGAATTGAGGTAATAAAACAATTATGTGTGAGTCAAGACATGGAGCAGGTTATGTTAGGTAATAAAATAAACTTTCTTATTTCCTCTAGGAAATTATGGAGATGTGAGGTATATTTTCGAAAAGTAAAATAAACAATTAATTCTAATGTGAACAGTGAAAAGTAGAGAATTTTGCAACTATTTACACGAATTTCTTCACACATATATTTCATAGTTTTAAAGCCGAATTGTTATTCTCAGAATATTAAATAAAACCACGGCACTGTAAAAATACTAAAAGCAATAATAAAACATTATGCTAATCGTTATATATATATATATATATATATATATATATATATATATATATATATATATATATATATCACGTATTAAATTGTGTATTAGTTTATGCGTGGCAAGTAACAAACTATTTCAAATAGGACTAGAAGGATAAACCACAGTCAGCCTGAACGTCAAGTACAAACTTATGCACAAATATGTTTCGCATTTTATTATCAAACACTAGCAGTAGCCGGTACTTAGCCATAAACCCGCTATAAATTTTGTCAAGAAATTTGGGACATTTGTCGGTACAATCACATATATGAAGGTGCATTCAAGCATTTAAAGTCTTCGACAGTGCGGCTTAAAACCAACTCAAAATACATTATACAGATCCTGCATAGTGTACCAGCACTATGGTTGCCGAGTCGGTACATGGTACCACCACAGTGGATTTTAAGATATGCCAAATTTCCCCAAAGTAATGAATTACAAATGATTCCGGACACCTGTTACTCCAGTAACTCCACATTCCGTGACCAAATGCATAGTTGGTATAGGGCATAGTGCCGGCTCCTGCTGATGAATTGCCTGCAAATACTAAACGCACGTGTACTTGGATTTATAACTTTCGTTCATGTCGACTTTAGTTTATACTTCTGGTCATATTTGAACTAATTTGTAACTAGGTGCACAATACCTAATATACTATTGAATATATAAGTTCACCGCAAAAAAACACTTTATTACTATAAATTAAGAGATATAGCATTATGTAACGCTTAGGTGTGCCAGTTGTATCAGACAAAATAGCAGCCTGCACGAAAGAAAAATTTTAAACGGTGCATTGGATGCAAACGTGTTAATGGAAAATTTTACCATGATAATAAATCTTGACGACATAATTACAAACATGACAATAAAATTCTTTAAAACCATAGCAATTAACTGATTAAAAACATGGGTTTGATTTTTATTTCAAATCCTCAAACCTGATTTAAATAAATATAATTTACTAGCGAAATAACTGACGATTGGCGTAGCAAGCTCTTGGAAACTGAAACGACGCACAAGGAGGGAAAACGCTGGCTTCACGGAGTCACAATGACAGCAAATGATTCATATAAAACTCTCATTAATTGTTTTCAAACGATAAGTCACTATGTTGAAGGAACAAAAAGAAAATTACTAGAACAATGAAAGCTGCGTTAGTCAAAACGCAGATCAGGTAAACGTCACTATGTTGTTGCTACCAAAACAAATCTATTCATTAAATGAAAGATTTATATAAATAGCTTGTTATATAAACACATTCAAATATCTAAATAAAGATAGAAAGATTGATATATGGAAAATTAGACCAGCAGTTAGAAATAGCAGCAGATAAATAATGTATAATGTAGATAGAGACAACTACTCATATATATATATATGGTAATACAGATAGATAAAGTATAGATAAGCAGGTAATTACGTATTCAGATTCCTTTTTTGGATGCTATTATGAAAATAATAAATCCCAAAACAACATCCAAGGAAGCTGCCCTGCCAAGACGATTTTCCATTCAAAGAAAAATTAAAATATAAATACAATGTTCAGGTAGGCAGGTTGTTTGAAGGCATTAATATTTCATGTGACATTTAACATAATTATAGCAGATTTTTATTGAAATCTTTGCGAATCACAGTCTGTCATTTTGCGGCTCAACGTTCAGTTGCATTTTTCACTCAACACGTGAGTTCTCAGTCTGCCTAGTGCGCATTTCAGCAGCCAAACGCTCTACGCTTAAGAAGCACTTCATCAAAAATATATGACACTCACTTTTTCATTCTGCTATTATAATAAAACTGGGCGCTAACTAGTACAGACGAAAAATGGCGACAATTTTCATCTAGAAGTTGACTTAATTAGAGATTGCAGAATGCAAACTCATGTTTTGCCGTAAACCAAGTAAGTTAATTAATATATATTCTTAAGGTTTTATCGCGAAAACACTTTAAATTAATTAACAAACCTTTGGTTGCATAACTTAATGCAAATATGAATAAACAGGTACGTGTAGATAATAAATAGATATTTGCTATTCGGTCGAGATTTGGAACTGTATAGGATTTGCGGTGCCAGTGTTTGACAGATTATGCAAATTACCCTGGAAACGCCAGTCTGTCTCTATGAAAGTCACATTCAAGGTCTACAATTAAGTAAATTATTGGCCATCCGCTATGCGGTGTTGTAAATCTAGAATGAAAAATAGCGACTGAACAAAATAACATAAATTAAAGTAAAGTGGGTTGGCTTATGCAAAAGGTTTATTGTCACTGCAATACAGTAGGTGATAAATTGATAACATGTGTAGAAAACGCAACAACGCAAATAAGAAGCTGTAAAATTTGGAGAAACTACTAACCCATAAGAAACGGAGAGGGTAATAATTAAACCAGTTAAAATAAGCATATTTTTCACGAGAGAACTCATAGTAAACGTAGAGTTAATAGACTAATCTCTTATGGAATGTGCAGTTGGGTGATTATAGAAGCGCAATAAGACTATATTAGAATCAAACCTGTGAACTTTTCAGAACCGAAAGCAGTTCTAATTAATACGTTCAGAGGCTTTTAAAACAGCATTAAAAATAAAGCTGAAATTCTACGTAATTGACTCGCAACAGTTAGGAAAACCGTTTGTAGAGAACGCATATTTCTGAAACCTAAACGAGTTCATAGTGAATCCAACCCTAATTAAGAAAACTGAGTGAAATATTGTACAACATGCGGCTCCAAATACTGGTTACATAAAATATTTTGACAAGACTTCAGCAAATACATTCTTGAAAAATTAATGCATTATCAAAAAAAACCATTTTAGTGTAAATAATAATTTAAATATTTACCTAATCGTGTTGTAATCTGCTAAAATCTTCCCCATCTTCTAATCTAAAATAACTGATTAGGGTTGATTTATTTAATCGATTTTTCATAAATTTTCGCTTCATTTCACTATATTTTTTATTCTTTGAGTAAGCGTCTGTGTGTATGTGCGCTTTTATTTACGGATGAGCGCAAGAAATTGTCTGTCTATGCATTACTTTGTGTTTGTTCAGTAATATCCACAAGCTTATTTTTGTTTGCACTTTCATAAATATGTACATGCACAGACCGTGGAAGCATAAAATGAGCAGTTTGGCTAATCATAGAACTACGAACAAAAATTTAAAAAAATAAATTATGAGTATAATAGTCGAAGCTCTCAATTTAATTTTATCTGTAAAGGGTTCAACACATAACTAATTCCAACAAATAGGCCACGTAGATTCAAATTTAGCCGTATGCTGGAAGGCCACTCCACCATCCACATGGTTCTTCATTTGGTACACCCATTTGCAGCTTAATCCCAAATGGTCTAAAAACTTCTAAGTTCCTGTAGCATAGGTTAGAACCATTTTGACAACATAATTTGTGATATTTGGAAACCAGGAGAAACCCCGGATTTTCATGTTTAGGACCACTTTACTGCGAATTTAAAAGTCAAAAAAGTAATCCACAGATGGTTTCTCGGATTTTGGCTATAATGTTCAAGTTACCTTAAGTGGGGTGTGGTATATAATGTATCCGTAAAAAGGTATTAAAGTTCTTCAATGTAAGACATATTTTTCCTCACATAAAGTCTACACTCTCTTCCGATTTCAATGTCTTCGTGCAAAGTTTACAAATGTCATGTCTACTTTTACTACTTGCGGTGACACTTGCTATTAAGTTTACGGTTTCATTTGTACTTGCTCACATAATGCTTCGACAACTAAAATGCCATGTATCAAATCACGTTTTAGAACGCTTGATTAATTATTAAGAACGGATTTGAACTTATCCTAGTTAGTGTCCATTTTGGGAATTTTTCTCAAAATGTAGCCGTCGTTTCCAATTGGATGTCAAATTTTGAGGAAAAATTCTTAGTTGTTGCGTAGCACAATTCTTCAGTTTGAAAATCTACCAACTGGGATTTCTAAAATGATAAATCTCTAACAAATTTCTAACAGCTGCAAAAAAATTTATTCAGCTCATTGTAAAGATAACTTTTGTAAATAGTTAATGAAGTTCATTCACAATCTTATGCTATATATTTATATATATATATATATATATATATATATATATATATATATATAAATACATTGTTATTAGAATCTAAACATTTCATACGATAGCAAATGTCGATTAGCAAGAAGACATGTTCCCTAACGTCCGTCTTATTATCCCACATTCTTCACCCAAATATATAGTGGTTAAAGGACGTAATACCGGCTCCTAGTGATGAGTCGCCAGTAAGCACGAAACGAATGTGCATGATATTATACTTTTCGTTCATGCTGCCTTTGGTTTATCCTTCTGGTCACAATTGAATTAATTTGTTACCAGGTTTGCAACACCTAATACATACTGCCATATATATTAGTTCTCCGCAACAAACAGTATTTAACTGTTATAAATGTTCTGTAACCGTTGAAGACACACCGAGTATTTGTCAGTATTTCTGCGACCGCGCCTCGAATCGATATGCACTTTCTCCAAAGCCTTGAATTCATCCAATGCGTTATCCTTAATGCAAACTATACACAATTTTCTGTTATATGCCAAATTATGTTTTGGTTAGCCTCTCATTTATATGAAACTCATGTGATATCTCGTTCGACCTAAAGACATGACGCAGTGTATGAGTGCAAGACACTGAAGCAAATGTACTCTGGTTCAAGTCCCTATCGAAGAAAATTCTGGCACTTATAAGGCTCGTTCCCTATATGAACGATATTGTTCTAATTAATGAACTATCATACTTATTTAATGCTATATATATATGTATATATATCACGAATCCTGCAATATATATATATATATATATATATTTATGATTCATTGGAGAGGAAGAATAATACACTCATTAAATAGACGAAAGTAAATTTATTTGAATTTTTTTGTTGAGATGATGATGAAAATATTTTTCATTAGCTTAACTACTCGAAAACATATTCTCCGAGTACAAGCTCGAGTAAGATTTAGAGCATTTGTAGATCTAGCAAATTGCCAACTATTCAGATATAATTATTGATGATAACACATCTCAACCGGTTCGCTTAACAGAAGCCAGTAACAGAAATATCCAACTGAGCCTACCGTCCCGAGGCTATCTCCCAGCAACAATACCGACTAGATGAATTAAACAAATCACCAGAACAAACATTCCAAATGTTACGATAATCATGACGTTCAACGAACAATATTTATGACGCTAATTATCCACTGCTTTCATACTCTAAATCACTTATTGTTTACAATTTCATATTTATGCGGCGTAGAATATAAATTGAAAGAACTAAGAGGCAGCTAATCAGGAGAATCCAACAAAACCTACCATGAAAGTTGATCAACGGGCAATTATCACCGTCAAATAAATCAGAAATTACTGATCATTTAATCAAAACCGGGTACCAAGTGAAACTAACAAACTTCCTCCCTCTTTAATAAACAAGTCTGGAAAATTTTTAAAAACAGTTATGAAGTACCGTAGACATTAAAACAAAAGCCTTCACATGAAACGCACGTCTACTTGAGGTTATATCTCTCGTTCATGCTGATTTCGGTTTATGATCCTGGTCCTTTTTGAACTAATTTGCAACAAGGAACATAGTACATAACATACACTTGCTGTTGCTGAATGTTCAAAATTTAAGTAAAACGATGTAGCATATGAGTGGCTGAGATTTTATGGAAGTAGCAGCCATATTCAGCAAGCACGACAAACCGCATCTGTTCAACAGATTTAACATTATCTATACAAGAGGCCACAACTGAATGAGATGGCCAAAAGAACCAGCAGTCAACCGATGGGCCGCGAGGCAAGGAGTTACTACGGGCTTGCCAAAAAGAGACCATACGATTATCCCAAAATGAATACATTCAGACAATGCATAACGAAAATAAACAAAAAAGCTAAAATATCTGCTCAAGAAACGAATGTGCACACTTTAGTCAACCAGAAGGTATGCTAAGCGTAGATAAGCAACAAGCTGACAATGAACGAATTATCATATCAAGACAACAAGTGATATTTATAAAGACACTGAATAACTTGCCAAAGTAAAAACAAAACCACCTACACGTTTTAAATGTATAACGCAACTTAAATGAACCTTAATGCACTCATTTGGCAAACCATGTATACTCAAGGTGTAATGACATTTTTTGTAGCTAAGTTTAATCTAAATAAATTTAATATAATCTAACCAGAAATATTGAAAAATCAATTTACTCTCATCTATTCAGTTGGTGCATTTTTGTTCGTACTGAATAATTTTGCACACACACACATACATATATATATATATATATATATATATATATATATATATATATATATATATATTTGTATTTTGCAACCAAGACTATAAAAATAATGTTCATATTTGCAGTTTCAACCACGTTAGTAGGATGACTGCCATACTCTGATGGAAGGAAAATGCATCACTTGATGTACATGATGATATCTTTTTTATGTTTTGTGACTTTTTAAATAAGTTCAATGACGTTTGCTATAAAATCCAAATACCTAATTTGAACGTGACTTTCCTATTTAGTTACGATCAGGTTATTAAATAGTAACTGTCGACAAAATATAAAGTTCCATAGGCGCATGTCCAAGAATATTATTCCCACATATTAAAGTAAATCTGTAACCTAACAAGGCCAACCAATTATGATGTTTACCACGGAGTTGTGAAAACTGCTTTTGAAGGAAGCCAAGGCAACTACATCCTTATTATTATCAAGGTTGCGGTCTTGATATAAACACCTGACCCATTAATTACTTACATATGTCAGTATAAACTAAGAATTGTATAGTGTAGAAAAGGCAATTCATCCAGTAGACCGGTTTCGTTTGACTACATCCTTGTTGCAATACAATGTGTACTGAATTTTTGTTCCTCAATTTTGACTGTAGCAATGCGTCAGAATCAGAAGCCATTTTAAATATGGTATAAAAATATTAAATAAACCAGAACATATGGAAAGAGGCAAAAATGTTAATTTTATTAAAATGTGCCTATTACTTATTGATCAAAATCATATAAAGACGATTAAATTAATACTGAAATTACAATTAAATACTACACTAAGCAGAAACTCCCATCATAGTTTTAGTGTAAATAAAAACTTTCTAACAAGAAAATCGGGCACCATGCCTTTCAGATAAAAAAAACAATACTGTATGGAAGAGAAAAGTTTTTCTCGCCTGAATAATGCATGATATTATTCATTCTTTTATAACAACGTTGGCACTCTTTAAATCAAGTTTGCGAGCTTGATGTAAACACCAATCCCGTTGTATTTAACCAGTCGTTAAACAACATAACAAAACTACCGCAGTTTTGCTATGTTGTTCGACGACTGGTTAAATACAATGGGATTGATGTTTACTTAAAGCTCGAAAACTTGATTTAAAGAATTGCTCTCACCACCCGCGTAATCAATTATTGTTAAACGTTGACACTCACTGGTATGCCGTGCAATATTAGATTTTGCGGCTTTGGTTCTTTCTAGCTTCATTCTGAGCGGTGTGTGTTCATTCATTCGATCAGCTACTCGTCTGGTTGTTCGCCCGAGATATCATGATCTACAAAAGTAAGTACGTTTCCAATTGACTTCGTTAAATACGGTCTTTTCAACTTTATGACATATTAAATGTGAAGTGGGAATATCTGTCGAAATATATATCTGAAAGTAGATAAAAGTATATTTTTTAAATCTACTAATAAATAAACAGAAATTTTTAACTTTTAATAAAATAAATATAACTAAAACTTGCACCATATTGTCGAACCAAAATTGGATTAATTATTATTTAAATCAATTTTGCGAGCTGGAAGTAAGCACCAATCTCATTTTATTTAACCAGTCGTCGAACAACATAGTAAAACTACCGTCAGTCACACGTACTAACGCACATTTTCTTATTAAAAAGAGAGCCTGAATGTGGAAATAAATGAAACGATGCCAGACCAAATGCTTGGACCAAATTATGTGGATATCTTTTTGTAACATTTAATTAATTTTATCAGAGAAATTCATGAATTATAATGTAAATTTAAGCATTTAATATATTTAAGTGCAATTTTTCCTAGATTCAAGAATTAGTTTTTCGTGTAGCCTTTACAGATATCAACAAATACGCATATTTCTATAGTCTCCATATTAAACCAAACGAAGAAATAGAGAAATGAGAAAGAGAGTGATATTGGGTAACGTCCTATCTCGTAGACGCAGCAAAACCAAGTCAGGTAAAAATTCCGCACATGCCGTTTCTGTTTGCGTTAATTGGAGCACAATTTGTTATTTCACTGTTCTTTAAGAATGAGTGTCTCCCTTTATTATTTTAACTATTAAATTTATTTAATTAGCTTTAAAAAGTTCAATTAAAACAAACTGTGAAGGACTAGATAAAATGACAATAGGGATAAACATTCCATTGATGAGGGCGCTGAATAAAAAAGGAAAAATAGGTATCGGTATTATAATGCGCATCTAATTCAGCTCAAATGCGCATTTTTATACGATAATATATTTCATTTTATCATCAATAAAAGAAAATCGCGCCTATGTTGGTTTCACACGATATCTAGCAAATATTTATAAGTAATTTATAGATCAACAATAAAACTATATATATATATATATATATATATATATATATATATATATATATATATATATATATATATCGTTGGTATACGTTAAAAATTAAACAAAACAATAAATGCTATTCATCAAAATATACTAGTTTCGTCCTTATAGGGTTTTCGTCAGAAGTTGAAGTAATTAATACGGCCGAAATATGAATCAGAGAAACATGGTTCAGAGTGCCATAACTCAATCTCTAGGTCATCAAAGTCGCACATTACATGCAATTTTAAGTTACACACCAAATTATGTATTTTACTAAGTCATTTCTCCAGTTGGATCTAATTTGGTATCGGTTTTGTGCAAAATAAACAACTAACCAAATCTATTTGCTGTCGGCATAAACTAAACATACCATAGAGTAGCGAATGTTATTTATCATGTGGATTGGTGTCGTCCTTATATATATAACATAACCCTGAAAAGCAACGTCGGCTTTTGGTATGAAATTATCGGTAAACTTGCACTAAATGAAGCATCATTTAAGTGAAGGCGTACGACAACAAATCTACACCATAATATTCAGTTTTACGTCTAAATGTAAACAAAAGAATAAAGGTTGATATTCAAATTACAGCTGAATGTATATTTTATCTGTTTGAGTTCCGTTTTGATAATTCGCCTTACTTGTTTGTAAACTATACTGAGCTCGCAAACTTGATTTAATAATTAAACAATCCAGTATAATAATTTTTTTCGATGATAGTTACCTTTTGTATGATTTATGTTTTACTTAACCACCCAGCCACCCTGCTGTTAGGGTGGCTCGGTGGTTATAGTCACAGTCTCTGAAGTAATCATGCCCAGGTTCGAGCCATGTTCGCGCGAATTTCTTGACAGTACGTGAAAAGATCCAAATAAGGACGAAATTGATCTACTGAATGAATTTTTTTTCCTACACTACACGATATATAGTTTAGGCTGACAAATGTAAACTTGATGGGATTGGTGTTTCTATCGATCTCGCAACCCTGTTATTTAAAACAATCCTAGAATCCTATCCGCACAGGATGAAAAATTGATTGCCATGTGTGAATTTGAATATAAGGTGAATTTTTATATTCTTTCGAGATAGGAGCCTCTTATTTTTATCTTTTGTCCTTTCGCAAAACGATAATCGATGTGTTCTTGCATGATATTTTGCATAGCAGACCTGGCCTTGCAGTCAAGATTTTCTTCCGATCGTGAAGCATTTAATAGATCGCTTCTCATAAAAGCAACACTGTTAGCACAAATTTCAATTTAATGTATACGCAACCCTTTATCATTATTTCACTCACATATTTCATTCACATCTAAACCTTCTCAATTTTATAAAAAACGTGGAGTATATAACTTCTGTTAAATTAAATTTCTCCCCAAGCATTCTTCGTATGCATTATTTCAAAGCGGAATTTCATCTTGTTGCATTCTGCAAAATCTTAAAGCATAGCGATTTAGAGATAGGATGACTATACAGGTTTCTTTAATTTTAAAATTCTAAAGCAGTATTGCTACGTGTTCGTTCTATCCTTACAAATTTGCTCATTTAACTACCTAGTTAGCTGGTTTTGTTAATTAAATTCAGGTCCCACCGATTTGCATTAAGAATTCCGCCTTCTTCGTTCCATACTTTACACGATTCATTATTTTTTAGTTTTTAATCAATTCATGAAACTTATTTATTATCATCCGCCTTCTGCATTGAGAATACCAATTGTGTTGAATCTTAAAATGACCTAGATATAGACAATCATGTTGCTGGAAAAAATATTAAAGTGCATCCATAGAACAGTACGGCCTCATAAACTGCCGAAAACTGTTACTAAATTCGGTTAAGGTTAAGATTTTAACGCCAAAATTATTAGTTTTCGCACATTATTTGTTTTATTCATAAGTATGTCACTCGTGTTTTAGCGACGAATATGCAATGCTTTTGTCCTTAATATCCATAATTTAAGGCAAATTAAACTAAGGCAGCAAAAAAGGTTTCTATGGAAGGTCAAATAAACCTTCTGCATGATCACAAAAGCCTCTCGGGAGATCAGCACCGCAATTCTGACCTGAGAAATCACTCTGATAATGCTTCCATCCGTAGT
This sequence comes from Eudiplozoon nipponicum, assembly GCA_029291075.1. Classification (NCBI taxonomy): domain Eukaryota; kingdom Metazoa; phylum Platyhelminthes; class Monogenea; order Mazocraeidea; family Diplozoidae; genus Eudiplozoon; species Eudiplozoon nipponicum. Next base: position 76,748 of record JAQBSW010000430.1, read on the forward strand.
ATTTGCAAATCCTATTATCTACCGCATTGAAGTAAATATTCCTGATACGTTTAGTCCATAACAAATGAATTTGATCAATCAATCAAAGTAAGGAGAATGACGGAAGCATCAGTTGAAACGCAGAAAGGAATAAGAAATAATAATTATTTTTGATCTGCTTTATTAAAACGAAGCGCTTATACGACTAAACACCTATAGATAATTCATTAAAAGTAAAGCGTTTACCTAATACAGTGGATTCTTGTGTTGGACTTAGAAGCTATGGCCAAGTGATGTTGTGTCAGCACAGATGACAAAATTAACTCGGAAAGTTAGGTGTATTATGTAAAGGCAGCTGAAACCATCATAGTAACATAAGGGAATCCACATAAACGACCAAACTAAGTCTGGCGACTAGACCAAGCGCAGTCCTAGAGACTCAAATATGACCATGTGATAACCGGAATTCTAAACAATACTCCAATACAACAAACAATTAATAACGTGAAGGACACCGAATTATGGTTAGATTATATTGGTTTCGTCAATAATTAAATGCACAAAGAAAGAAATAAAATCTAAACATTACAGAGAATAGCAAATGAATTTAGTCAAGAAGACTGATGTCATCCTTACTAAGTATCCATTAAGTAATATCAAGAATTGCCAAGGCCGGGGCACGGATCATGGCACATTGTCCGGGAAGTATAATCTCATGCTCAGTCGTTTCGTGCTTACTGGCGACTCATCAGTAGGAGCCGGTATTACGCCCTTTAACCACTATATATTTGGGTGAGAAATGTGGGATAATAGGACGGTACAATCTCCTAGACGAAGGTGTAAACCTATAGTAGTGAAGCTAACATCATATAAAGTCTCGAAAATGCGACTTCCACGCTAACTCACTCTATAATATATATATATATATATATATATATATATATATATATATATACCGAGTCTGTAAAGGATACTAACACTACGGCTATTGTGTAAGTAACAGATACCAACGTTATAGTACCGAAAAGGTACATGGTACTTGCATTGCCGTTGTACTCCCTTTCGGTGGATTAAATGTTGCGGGTCAGTTACTGGCAATAATAGCCATGTGTTAGTACCTTTATGGACACTTTATAAATATAAGTAGGTTTGTGTTTCTATGTCGAGAAACATCAACAAATCAAGAGCACGCATATCAAACTACTCCTCTCATCTCACTTAAGTACATTTGTGTTTGTGGCATGGCGTACCTGTAACACGTAATTTATTTTTGGAGCAAGACGATATGCCAAAGGCAATTGGAACCAGATGTTTAATCAGATGTGCACATGCTGTCAAGTATTCCTGGTTCTTCAATACCAACCTTGCTATTATAATGACCATGCCTAATTCGTGAATGTATTATTGTTATGCCTCCACATGCTTGACTAGATAAATATTTGTTGAATTGAATTAAGTCATGATTACCATAAACACCTGATAAATGCTGTGGATCTCATAGAGCGTTTGAGGCTTTTGTCAAATTAACAGATGCTCGAAACTGATGTTATACTTAATTTATCCAATTCATTGACCTCTTCGCGGTGTCAGCGTACACAAACACACACACACTTACATATATATATATATATATATATATATATATATATATATATATATATATATATATATATATATATATATGTAAAGTGACTATACTTTAAAGATGCATAATAAATTAGTTCGAACTAGGTTGACTCGACTATGGCTTTGGCGTGCATACGTGCAAGAGTTTGCAATGTTCAATGTCCAACGATATAGTGGGTGTTTGGTGGAGTTTCGACTCCAACTGTCGAGTAGCCAGCAAGCAGAAAATGAATACGCCAATGGGATTTCGCCTACTTTCAAATTGACTTTAGAACATCGTCCAGAGGCTATAAAAAGTAACTTTTCAGTAGGCCCGCCATGCTTAACACATGAACAGTTATTATCAGTTGAAATTTGGTAAATAACAGTGTTAGCAGAATTATTTAAAATGTAAGAAGTAACCGTTACTGCAACAACATCAATGTCTTTGAGAAAAATATAGGCACATTAAAATCAGATATTATTAGTGAATTTGACATTTAACGCAGGCATAGCAGCTACACACAAATTCCACGAAGCAACACTCCACTTCCAATATCTAATAAATACATTAACTGTTATACTTGGCTCATTGCCAAAACCACCTCTGTATAGTTGTTGCAAAATGTATATGCATGCCTTACTGCACAGCACACATTTGTATGTCAGAAATCAGGACAAAACACACTGTCAGTTACAGAAAGAGATTACTACTATTGCCATAGCATTATTCGGCTGTAGTACGCGCCTGGACACAGCCCAAGTTGATTATTAAGACGCCGACAATTACACTTTTTTAAACAACGCATATTTCAGTGGAATACACCACTGCGAATAGTAGTTTAGCCAGCCAAATATGCCAATTAGGCCGAAGGTGAAGAAAACGATAAATTTTCTCAAAAGTGTATAATGTAGAGTAGCAGTTTCAATCTCGTCAAAAAAATCGAAATCACGTTAATGAACATCAGAAAAAGGACAGGCGAAAAGAAAAGATCTGGCCCGTTCAAACAGTCAAGTAAGATTTGAAGAAACTGAATGAAAAACATCATATACGCCTTACACGTTGGCACAACGCACTTTCTTCAAGGCTGGGCAGTATCTGGTAGATGGGTAACGATTTAAAAAAATTATCAAATGTCACAGCACTATGAAGGAGTGTGGCAGACGAACTTAGCCCACGAACAGATGATATTTGAAAAAATATCCAATTCCATATTGTAAGGTCTGCGTAGCATATAACCAAACATTAATGCTATACTACGGATTGAGATGACAATCGATGTAGAGCGGAGTAAGAGACAATTATTAACTTGCTTGAACAATATATAACTACTCTACAACAGAGGTTAGGAAAAGCAAAATAACACGAAAACATAGACTTCGTTATTTAATTTAACAATCACTGATTGTTGACGGAAAAATATAGAAATCAAGTTTGCATACTTTTTGGAAACGCAAATCAAATGGCATAACCAGTTGCTCAATTGTTCAACTGTCCAAGAATAAGTATTATATATATATATATATATATATATATATATATATATATATATATAAATTTATCATATGATAAATCTGATAGCACTTTACTTTCGACTTTGACTCCATAAAATTGCTATTAAAGTCAATTATTCATTATATTTTATACTTCAAGCTCGCAAAGTTGATTTAAAGAAATTTTATCACCACACGCGTAATAAAAGATGGCTTAATTGTATAACTTTTATTTACTGACTTGCCTGTGTTTCATATCATATAAACACGGATACTGTTTATAATGGATTCGAACATCCAATCATTAATTAGATATCAAAAATTGATGATTAATATTCTGCAGTTTATTCTGTTCAATCATGATAAGGAATGTCATAACTGCGGTGTACGATTTAGTTCTTGATGAGTAAGGCCACACCATGATATATCAAATTTACTTTCAGATAAATATTTCTAATTAGAAGAAGAAAACGCATACAATAACAAAGTGGATAATGGTCGATTTAGTTCGAGTGCACTTAGCAAAAGTTTACAATTTCTCATTTGTATACATTTGTAAACGGTATTACTATAGGTGTTAAATAAGACAGAAATTGCACAACAATGTGAGCGATCCACACTGCAATCCGTGCACCTTTCACTGCTAACAAGGAGACCAAATGTAAGCCAAGAAAAAGGAGATAAGGACACCATACGGGGGGAAATCATTCAAACACCTGATAGCCAATAAATGGAACACTTGGTCAAAGCTCTGTATACAATAATAACCAGATCTCAAACATCCCTTTGCAATACAAGAATAATGACCCATTCACAGGAACAGAAATACACATAAATACATGCGCGTTTAAACTCACAACTTAACCCGCAATAAACCACCATACCAGTTACTATAATCAAGGTTGCGATATTGGTATAAACAGCTGACCCTTTATGTACATAAATTTGGCGGTATAAACTTAGAATTGTATAGTGTTGAAAAGGAAATTCATCCAGTAAACCGGTTTCTTTCTTATTGGGAACTCATCACGCACTGTTCAGAATTTGCCATGGACAGGGCTCAGTACCTGGGCACATCTGCTCCAGAATTTGGTACTTTAACTACAGATACCCTGCTGCACATACAAAATGTCGTCTACTTATCAAATGAAAGCCAAAATGTACGTAACTGAAAGTGTATAATGTGTTATTGAATATTCTCAAATAAACCTGCAATTATAGATTTTTTTATTGAATTGAAAACAGATTGATTGCACAGACGGTGCTGACAAATATTTGAATCCAGGTTGCGGTCATGATATAAACACCAATCGCATTATATAAATACATTTGTCAGTATAAAAAAGAATAATATTGTGTAGAAAATGGTACTCATCTAGTAGACCGATTTCATCTTTATTGGGAACTCTTCACGCACTCTCCAGAATTTACAGCGGAAAGTATGTGAAGAGTTCCTAATTAAGACGAAACAGGTCTTCTGGGTTAATTTCCTATTCTACATTGTATCAGGCTTAGTTTATACTGATAAACGTGTGGGTATAATAGAATTTCTGTTTAAATAAAGATCACAACCTTGATTTAAATATTAAATGGTTTTTCTCGCTAATAAAAAATACACTATTTAATATTCGAAGGAAACGGACATTATATACATATATATATATATATATATATATATATATATATATATATATATATATATATATATAAAATTTAAGGCATCCTAATCTTAAGGCTAATTAATAATTTCGCCTCACCACTGAAATACTACAGCAAGATTACCAGGAAAATTCTTATATTTTGTCTGAAATGGATTATGATATTATGCAGTAATGCATATAGAACCCAATTATTTATATCTCTGACAATAACTACTCCAAAATACTATCGAGCTATACGTCGAAAAGCCATCTCATCATTGGACCCTTCGAATGTCAGCAAAGACAGCCGGTGAATCCTACTCTAATCATTGATGTAGGTGCGTTGAAATATTGTGTTTTCAGATAAAAATTTGATAGCTGACTTTTAAAAGATTCAAACAAAAAGATATAAGAAAATCTGTCAACGCACAATCCTTGTTAACATAATTATCATTTACTTCGTCGCCGTCATCAGCATCATCATCCGTATTAGAGACGTCTATGTCATTATCATCATTGTCGTCATCATCGTTATTAGCGCCATCTTATTCAACTTCTTCGTCATCATCATCATCATTCTAATCAATCACAGTAATCTTTAGTCATCCTCATCATTCACAACATCATCAGCATCAGCCGCAGTAGCAGTAGTAGCAGCATCATTCTTAAAATCTTTTATATATGAAATTACAATTTCTGTGCAAATAATTTTGCTCTTTATTTACTAGCAAAGTATAAATTTATAAAGCGTTAGTATATAATATGTGTTGCTATGCTAAAATTGAAAAATATACCATTGTTTAGTACGATCACTATAATAATGATCATCATTTTTATTAAACAGCACAATTTCAACATGACGTAACGATGCTTCACTGTAGCATAACCATAAGCATATTTAGACGAGCAAAGATCAATGAGTAAATTGATGGTGGGGAAATCCATCGTAAACAATATAGAAAAAATATTAAATCTAGACCTCCATATAACGTATTCACTATGCTAAAATTCAAGGAAATGTCGGCACTATAGGTTAATTAGAATTTTTAAAGTGTCATTTGTTAACACAATCTCGTTTCGAAGTGTTTATTCACTATAAAAATGAAAGACGCCTATTAGAATTATAAGACACGATTATCACTCACTAATATTTGATGTCATTTCATGGATGTGAACAAAAATTTCTTTAAAAATATCTTTGGTTACTTAACAACCTATCTGAAATCCAATAACTAATTCGCCTTAAACACGTATTCAACGTTTATATTTTCCAGCCACTAAGCAGAAGTAATCGTTTTCTTTAAGGCATATTGACAAAACATAACAGATTATTACAAGACTGTAATGCGAACATTCGTAGATGCTCACTCCTGACAAACTCCACCTTGATCCGTATTTCATCAAGATTATCCTGACAATACTTGTGAAGTACAAGCAAGAATACTAACAAATATGAGAAGTTATCTCGAGTTTGTAAAGCATCAATTTACACTAGAGAAGTTCTTGAAATTTTCGTTTTTGTCTGCTTTAATATCTCTTCAGAATCATAACTGTTCAAGTTTTTAACAAAAATAAATTACACTGGATACTTTTGACAGAAAGGAATGTTTTCTTTGCCGGTCAGCATAGTTGGTACTAGCTAAATTGTGACAATACTTCGTATAATACTGCAAATAGAGACGCCATATACATCCCTACGAATATAAAGCAACTTTTAACAGAAGGCCGTGACTGGTTTCACCAGATATAGAAATGCGAAACCTGTGTAACTTCGAAAATAATACATCGTATTCATTGGTTTATGACGCTATTAGAAACATCCATAAAATCTTTAGCTAACGATTTATTTCCAGTTTCTAAGCCTAGATTGAGAAATTGTACCAAATTCCTTTCACGCGAACGTAACTGAAGAACCCTATTTTAGTGAAAATCGGATATGAGTAAAATTTATGCTGAAAAATATCTATATTATGACTACATAATATTAAAAAATCCGACACTCCGATCAATTATTTAAATCAAGGTCGCGAGTTCAATGTAAACAGCGATCCCATTATATATGCATTTTTCAGTATAGTATAAGGAACCAAAAACAATTCGTCCAGTACACACATTAAGGATTGTACATATATAGGAATTGGTGTATACATCAAGCAAGCAAATTTGATTTTAACAACAAACGCACTGTTGGTATTAAAAGGACTTGCACATAGAAAATCTCGTAAATTTGAATGCATACCAAATCGTGAAAATCAGGGATTTGCGAAATTAAGGATGAAGTACAATATACTACGGAAGTCGTTCTGTCCAGCAATTTAGGTTATAGTGATACGTAGAGGAAAAATCACGTCTATTATAAAGTTCTCCCAGTTTTCAGCAGAAATGACTAACACTGTGTTCTTCTTTCACACATGTTGGTTAGATTATTTGAAAAGACCGTGGATTTATTGTTTCCAGAATTGGAAAGAAAAAAAAATGATGCTGTCCGGAGGGATTGATGCATGAATGTATACACATAAGTGTTCATCTTGTTATTTGCGTGTACATGGGAGCATTTTTATGCAATCATTTAATTATATTTGCATGTATACATTACTGTATGTAAGAATTAATTTATTTATGTACGCTGTTATTTATGCATGTGTAGGTATGTATGTATGTATAAAAGTATGTAAATATGCATGTCTGTATGCATGTATGTATGTATTTAGGTACATATGATTTTTAAGGCATGATGATAACATTTTTTGGCTTTTGTATCTGAATATTTATTCCCGAATTAATATTTAACAATCTATCAAATTTGTATGCATTTGTTTCTTGTTCTAGTTTAAAAATTTTTGTGTATGCTTAATAGTTTGACAATGTTTTGCTATTGTCTTACCAAAGTTCACTTGTAGTAATAATTTGTCTGATCTGTAAACCAAGTTCATGTTTTGTTTTGGTAAGTACATCACTACTTACATTCTGGTCTGTCAGTTTTGAAAGCGAATAAAAGCAGACGACATTTTGGCAGATATTTATTATTAAAAATCTCGTCTTAAAGAAATTTCCAAAATTTAGAGAATGTTTCGGGAGAATAAAAGTACAAATGAGATAGAAAACTTTATCCTAACATAATACAAGAGCTAAAATCACATGCCCATACAAATGGAAATAAGAAAACAAAGAAATAAAAATTTGGCACTAAATATTCGAAATAATACTTAACAAAACAGAAGATATTTAAAACATACCACCTTTTAAATTAACTAAGGCACCTGAAAAAACTTTTAATTATTTGCCAAAAAAATATTTTGTTAAGTAGGCCTATTTGCCGAACCATTTAATAGCAAAACAACTGCTCAATTGCAAAAAACATTTATTAGAAGACAAAAATTTACAACCAAAGCAATTTAATTGTTATGTTGTTTGACGACTGGTTAAATACAATGGGAAAGGTGTTTACTTCAAGCTCGCAAACTTTATTTAAAGAACCAAAGCAATTGTTAAAAATGTGTATTCGATTATTTTAATGCATAAGACATTGTGGATTTAGTTATCTGATGTTCCACTGTCTAAAAAGAATGTTTTATTATTTCAATAACCAGGCTTTTACTCTATTTTTTTGAATGCCTGGATTCGGAGAAAACATTACCTGCTCTTTCATGATTAGTTACGATTATCACCGCAATACCAAATCTGAAAAACACATGAACGGGAAAAAACATCCAAAGAGCTTCTGCTAAAGAGGCTTGGGTCGGTGGTAAATTCTGCTCTAATGGCATAAACTCTTCTGGAATTTACTAACCAACATTTCTCTGTTCGTATATATATCCATGTTTTGCATTACAGTTGAATGCAACAAATAATAAAAAATATTATGCTGTCAGTGAAACTGATTTCGAATAACGGTATAATTTAAAGACGTCGTAGTCATTACTGACGTAGAAATATAAACCTAAAAATTAATTTTGGTGCCAGTTGGAAAAGAAAGCATTCAAAATTGCATTATTACTTTGCTTCTAAGATAGCATCGTAGCTATGAAGAAGTTATTTGAAAAGTTACAAAATGGGAAACGACAAAGGTAAATCTAATACACAAATTCTATAATTAATCTAACTCCATTGGTAATGGTAAAATAAATAAATTGTTAAACATTGAAGATGAATTGTCCACAGTCTCCATTTTAGTTTATAAATTTACTGTTAGAGCTTCAGCATGCCTTAACAACAAAAAGCATAACACGAAATTTTTTGAGATGTAATTATCTATTTTCTGAACAAAATAATTCAAAGTGGAATTAAAGTATACCGTGTTTTGAAATGTTGCCTGCATCACGCGAATATCTAAGAAAAGATATCTAAAGGTTATCATTAAAATTTTTAAATTTATTAAAAACTAATAAACAGCGAATATATATTATTTAAAATAGGTCATTGTTGCCAGATATGTGTATGGAAATTGGATACTTCCATGACCAAAAGAAGTGCCACCAGCGAGGCTATGAATATAACTGTGCCTTTCTATTGCCCAACATTGCCACAAACGGAAGAGTATATATATATATATATATATATATATATATATATATATATATATATATATATATATATATATTTCTGTGAGCTTTAATTGAATAAGAAACCAATAGAAGCACGTATGTAGGACCAGAAAAGAAAGCGATGTAGAAACGAAAATTCCAGCTAAATTGGATGCCATCTCCATCACAACACAGAAGAACGTTTAAGCTGCATGACACACACACTAGTATTATTTAAGATAATACACATTCGTTTATCATAAATTGAAGAGAAAACCCCGTTAATGTCGACCGCATGCGGCAGTTGTCGACCTTCTTGCATAGACCGATCGACCAACCGGTTAATTAACAGAAAAAAAGATCATTTCAACTTAAGCACCTGTTTCAAATTAAACGATGAACCCTCACGCGTATGTTCACCAGACTTAGAATTGACTATAATTACTAAATGCAATAAAATAAGTGAGTTAGTCACATATAAATCTCTAAGGATAAACAAACTGAAGTCTGATTTATGCAAGCACATAAAGCATGTTCGGGCATTGAGCTTCAACTGGAGGTGGTGCACGTAATTGATTGATTGTTCCCTTAATTCACACTCTCCACGTTTAAATTTTCTTTGGATTTTAATTTCTATATATATATATATATATATATATATATATATATATATATATATATATATATATATATATATATTCATTTATAGATACTTGAGAAGAATATGAGAAAGAAACGGCTGTTGTACTTGATAAAATTTCTTTTTATTTTCACTAGGAAAGGGGCCTATATATATATAAAACTTAAATCATAATCGCCATATTTAACTGTACATATAATTTAACTATAAACGAAGTTTTGTACAAGTAAACAAATTTTGTCATTATTAGACAAGAATTTCCGCCACCAGGATTGAAACACAGGATAATTTAGTTGAGATTCATGAAATTTATGTACTGCGCCCCTGGAAGATTTTGCCCATGACAATCATCTCAATGAAAAGACTGAAAAAACAGTACAAGATAGTAAACTACTAAAAAATTGCATGCAATGCGCAGCTACGTTGTAGGGGATGGGGTGGAGGTGAACTGCACGACTCCGTTTCATATGCTCTGGAGTTCAAAACACGGCCGCTGTAATGCTGGCTACTACTGATGAGTGCTCAATAAGGATGAGTTCAGCCTAAAAGATGAATTGGTTTTTCCATCTTATGATATGTGATACAATTAAACAATCAACGATTGCGCGGCTGGTGGTTAAAATTCTTCGAATCAAGTTTGAGAGCTTGAAATAAACACCAATCTCAATGTATTTAACCAGTCAACGTACAACATAGCAAAACTACCGCGACCGGCGATGATGATGTTGAAGACGACGATGATGATGATTTATGGCAAAACAAATAATTACAATCGAACAAGTTCATCAATTCGGTCCATTTGTAGAACTTGAAATAGATATTGATTGCCTCGTTAATATTCTGAACTTCCAGAAGTAAGTCGCGCAGAAAATTGGCTTTTAAAAATATCAAGCTATGGTATCAAAAGCTCTAATTCAGACGCGAAAATGATATTAAATAATAAATAAATTTTAAAATTTCACAATATGCCAGGACTCTTTGAAATTCTGGAGTAAGCTTAATGTAGACGAAATAGCTACCATTCTCTCAGATTTAGGATGATCAAATAAAAAAATATAAACAGACCAATATTAGTCACGATATTTATGTGAGTCGGAATAAAAAGATAACTTAAATATATACTGCGCCATGCGTTGAGATATGTCAAAGTAATTTAATAAACATCAAAATTTGTTAGAAAACATTGGGTCTAAATTTGACCTGTATCGTAGTCTTGTAGGTTCTATAGCATGGTTGTTGATAAGTTCCATTTTAATCAAGTTTGTGGATTTGCTTCCATTTTGGTAATTTCTTACAATGATGAGAAAAGAAAATAATTCATTCCAACGTAATAGTAATAATAATAATTATTATAATAACAAGAATAAAACAACAAAAACAATAATAATTAAAAAATAAATAATAATTATAATTTAAAAAAACAAACAAATAAGAAGACACAACTTATGAAATATACCTCAATTACAAAGAAATTGGACGACCAAATAATTAAAGACAAAATGACTTTAAATGAAAAATAGATGGAAAAACTAAACTTAACTTTGTAAATTTTAAAATTGACTGACTCACAGAGATGGATCTTACTACATGTATATACAAAAAAGGAAAGTTTATAAAGAAGTTGACTTGAAATCAGAAGCAGTTTATATGAAATAAATTCTATCTGCTCGCGAATACGGCGTGATAAAGAAAATAATAATTACAATGTAAAAATCGGGCGATTCGACGGTATTTAAAGAAATGTCACAATATACAGTGAATTACGCTTCTTTGCTGATATAAATATGGTGTAAAAATTTTGTTATTTTTATTTTAATCTCCTACAATGAAAATTGTGTCTATTCGTCATATTTTCTATTCTTTCGAAAGGTTTGGATGAATTATACAAGACGAGCAACATCATGACAGTCTAGAATGGATGAGTTCGGGAAATACATAAACAGAGGCTTAGATGTTCCAGGAAGTGGGGCTTGAAAACGTCTGTGACGTTAAGGAAAAACTAAAACGGCCTCTATATTCAATCATATTTTCCACTAATTTCCGGTAGATTCTTTTCCTTGAATATATCACTTTAATTGTGAGAGCAAAATGTGGCGCAATGAAGCAACTTATAAAACCGATAAGAGATCAAGGTCAAAATTGCAAATTATAACGTAACCATGGATCTAGCCATCCCGTGAAATTGCTTCGGTATCTTGGCAAGCTAGTTGCGCAAGAGTCAATTTATGCCAGTGAGCTAGTCGTCCCAATAAATGTTGATTCTTCAGTCAAGTCTCCTATCGTTCGGCTGAAATAACTGTAAGATATAAGAGGGTCAAAATAATTCAACACCAATATGAAGAACAGTCAAAGTCAAATGTAATAACAGACCACTCGCTGGTAAATATCAAGAATAGTGCAAATTTTAGATTATTGCATCCATGTGGTTCTACATTAGCATTCAGATAGGCTTTTCAGGTATTCTGCTCAACTCACAGAAATGAGGCAGACTTAATGGTGTCTACCATAAAAATCTGAACGTTGATGCGTCCCATTCTCAAAGATGAATGACCACTCATATTATAAAGATGCTTTATTGTCATCGCTTTTGTATCATAGTTGTTTCATTGGTCGTATGTGATTGCTTTATCAAAATCAACTGAGCAAATTCGGTTTCTGACAGTAGCTTTTGTTTAAATCTCACTACATAATGCTTCCTTCGTCTGCGTATACGGGCATTTCACCAGGTGATAAATTGTTGCCAATTTCTGTGCTGCCGTTACAGCGCCAAATTAATTATGAATTTCCCTTCTTACTATCCTCAGCATAATAATGTCGCTGAGATTTAGATAAAGCCTCATGCATTTGTATTACTAGATACAAGTGAAATTTCTTCGCGTCTATCATACACAATTCGAACACGATAAAGGCTTTATATTTGAATCAATTTTATTAAATTGCTATAAGTACCAAGACCAATTTAATCAGTCGTACAAAGTAACCAAATTGCAGTTCATCACACACAGTTGCAAATGATTAAAATTGGGATTGATAAATAGTTTAGGTGTATACACTCTTTACTCAAAGTAAGTTTTAAACCAGTCGCGTAAACAAATTATTTTTTAATTGAATAAACTAGAAGTTTCTACGGTTCAATTTAGTTAACTTGCATATTTCGAGTTTTCTGGTAAGCACCGAGTGCTATGGACACCTTTTCGAAATACTTTGTTAACATTATTAAATCAAGTAAGCTGACGTCAGAGATATAAATGTTCAAGAGTACATTAAAATAATCGCATCAGACGATAAAAAATCGGTAATCAATCTCAAGTTAATCAAATAATTATCGTATAGGTAAATGTTCGCTGCATGTTAGCACAAAAATGTGTTAATTCCTGAAAAAAATAGTTCCTTTTAAGGGCATACCAGTAGATAATCAAAGGTCAACGGTAGAAGACTAATTGATCACTGCACGCAGAAATAATCGAAAGACCATGTTGTGTGACTACACACTTTAAACTAACACCGAGCTTTCAATGATCTAGCCAACATGGCTTAGCGCTCAGCTTATGAGCATACTCAGATATGTCTTGCCCAGCTATCTTTCTTCGTGTATCCTTTCTTTTTATATTGTAGTTTGCTTAGTTCAAGGAAACTGTCACTTCAAAGACCTTATTTTGTCATTACGCTATTCTTAAACTCATTTCGCAAGGTGAATAAGTAAACTTTACCTAGAGTTACTTAAGGTTTTTTAGAATATCATTAATTCTTGTTGCCGCATATCTAGAACGTAAAATTATCACAAAATCTCCTATCTTATAAAAATATTGCATAAATTATTTCAGCATTCCTAACTTCCTCTTTGTTAAGGTAAGCAGATCTGACAAATTTATATCGAAATATTTCAATCTTAAGAGTTTACTTAATTTATTAATTAAACTCACTAAATTACAATTGTTAACAAAATTCAATATTGGCTTATTATTAAATAAAATATATGAATTACCAAATTTTCAAACAACAATTAAGCAATGTCTACTTTGCAATGCTATTCAGTCACCTACTGGTAATTTACTTGATCTACTAAATTTCAGTCATATGTTTTGATTTTGCTTTAATTAACTTACTTTCAGCATTCGCATGCACCTACGAAGCTGGTCTCCAACTGTCAATGCTACGTAACAAAGCTTTTATTTTTTTTAAATTTTTCTTCCCCTGTGACACCATGTCCAATACAATTTTTGCGCAGTGAAGTGCATTCCGGTAACTTGGATAATATTTAAGCTTGTATTTCTCTGTCGTAATGCGAAGTCGCTATGAGGATGTTCAACTATTACCGATAGACACAAAAAAGCCTAGCGAGTTAATGTAATATGCAGGAGAAGAATAGGAGATTAAATTAAATTTATCCTGATCAGAAGCTATCCAATAGATTCAGGAGTTTCACGCCTACTGTCGATTCATCAATGGGAGCCGACGATTCACTCCAGTCTCACCAAATATTTAATCAATAGATGTGGAACAGAAAGGCTAAGCAGGCTGTTACAGTTGTTTTAAAGATAGTCATTCACAATATGACACAAAAGGTGCAAGCAATCAGTAAACGGTACTAATTTAATGCAGCAGAAAGAGAAGAATTGTTCACTTTTATACTCTGGACTGTCACGATTATATTAATATTATATAAAGAGTACTTTTTAATCCTTGCCACAATTTTCTACCCACTTTCTGTGCTTTCAGTATAATAAGTTGTCTACAAGGTTTTAAAAATGAACACAAAACTTCAAGATTTAGGCGTATTTTTATTCTCCGATACATTCGGGGGCAGTGCCGGCTCTCACGATTAAGAATCTAGCAAGTACCCAACGCATAAGTTTATTATGAATTGGTACAACCTCTACGCCATGCATGCACTACTTTTTATAAGTGCGTCATATGTAATGTACAAACGCATACCTACTTTGTTATTATAACAAAATAGTCTTATAGCTGCATGTATTTTACTCCAAATGTTTTTAATAAAAAATCAAATAATCTGATGGCTGTACGCAATAACCATTGCCTCTCAAGTGCAGTCCACTGCTCCTGGGGAATTTGTTCTGTTCTGACCTTTATAGGCATGAAGGTTTAAGACGTAACAGACTAAGAATGTTTCAACAAAAACACCCTCAGATGTACTGGGATGATTTTCTACATTTCTTTTATACGATATAAATATATCAATTGAAAGTGGCCGAAAGTTGCTGCAAGATACAATTTTAAACAGATTCAATGCTTTTGACGCCTGGTATTTCTTTTCAGGCTACATACTGTTCACCAGGCTATCGGCACAATTGTAATAAATAGATAGAACAACAGGACAGGAAGACCAGGAATCCCGGGGCCTGATCTCGCCGCAACGTACTCTGATTGACAAAAATCACCTGAATAGATGAAAACCAGTGAGACACAAGCGGAAAACAGTACTAAATGGAGAACCCTGGTTGGTTTTTATATAGTTATTTACGTTATATATTGTACTTACGTAAGTGCGTATGCATGTATTTATTTATTTTATACATTTATGCACAATTTCAGTCAAAATTCAAATCGATTACAGCAAAAATGCGATATGGTAATAAAATTAACTAGAAGCAAAATTTTAAAAATTAAACCACAGAAATGTAATACGTAGAAGGTAAAGCAAAAAATAACGATACGCAGTTAGAATTTTCTAAAATTTCTTTTGCTCACAAGGATTAATTGATATCTTCAATTTATTTTGAGCCAAAATTTTTAAATCGTATTAAAACGTGAAACGCATTATGTATAATAATCCACATCCCTCTCACATATCAATAAAGTCATGCCATATTTATGCGCTATATGAAAAAACATACTGTGATGTCGACCGGAATATAACTGAAGAATAAAATAAGCTTTTAGTGATAAAAAACATAGTTGAGCCGGAATAAATTCGAGCGGAAATCAAGCCAACGAATATTAGTTTTCCTTTAATCAAGAGTGCGATCTCGATAAAAAAAACTTACCAATCATGTACAAAGATTTGTCAGTATAAACTTAGCACTGTATATAACAGTTAAATACTGTTATTTGCGAAGAACTAATATGTATGCAAGTATGTATTAGATGTTGCGAACCTAGTAACAAATTAGTTCAGTTGTGACCAGAAGGATAAGCCACATTCTTCGACCAAATATATAGTGGTTAATGGGCGTAATACCGGCTCCTACTGATGAGTCGCCAGTAAGCACGAAACGAATGTGCAGGAGATTATACTTTCCGTTCATGCTGCCTTTGGCTTATCCTTCTGGTCACAACTGAACTAATTTGTTACTAGGTTCGCAACACCTAATGCATATTATCACTGTATAGTTTTAAAAAGGCAGTTCATCTAATAAACCTTTTTCGACCTTATTGGGAACTCGTCATATACTGACACGACTACTCTGGAATATTTCGTTTTTAGTTACGAATATTATCCGTTTCACAATGACAGACACGCATTGATTGCAACTTTCAGTTTCCTACTAATTTCTACGAACGGTCATTCATTATTATATTTTTTAGCTATACGCTACATATATATATATATATATTATATATATATATAGTGTGTGTGTGTGTGTGTGCAAGTGTTTGTATCCACACACTCAAATTATAAATGATTTTCCAACTTTCTACGTTGATGACAAAATAATGCCAAAAAGAATTAAGTACGTAGAAGAGACCAGCCATTTTACAATAGAGAATGTATTATTTAACAATTTATCATTACGCTTCTTCGCAGAGATTATGTGATAATTAATTTGATTTTTGTAGGTTATTATCGTTGCTTCATCGTTATAATTGTTTACTAGGCTGATATTTCGACAACTCATGTGGACCGTCTCTTGCAAGCCATGATCAAAACTAACTTAGACTTTTTAGAAGACGACCATTATAAGTTGTTGTTGCCCATTAAACAGTTATAATTTGGAACCAATGATCAAAACCGACAGAAGATTTAACGTTAGTGATAATAAGGTAACATCAAAATCAATTTATTGAAAAATGTAAAATGACAACATTCTTTCAGGAATTATAAGATTTTTAAAAGATCAGAAAAAAACACGAATGTTGAACAATCAATAAAACCGAGCGAAAACTATCTGTTGTATAACTAAGTTTTTTCTGCGGGAAATAATCAAAGGTGTCTGTCCAAGCGTGCAAAAGTCAATGGGGGTAAGAAGAAGCTCCGCACAAATCCTACTAAAATAGTCTCAAAAATTATTGTTCTTGGTTGCGCAGTGCGATCATCATATTTAACGTATCCACGATTTTCTTTCGTGGGTGGTCGATTTGCACTCTCGGTTCCGCAATGATCCGATTGATCCTCATTTCCAAGCACGCATTGAGCTCCATTTCGTGGTGGAAGAGTGCAGATTCGTCCCCTCACTCCAAAGGCTTCAACACTACTCGTACTAACCACTCGAAATGAAGTTAGATGTAATCTTGGTTGTATAACGTTTCGGTACCTCATTTAATGAACCATCTTCAGAATTCTAATAACACAAAGAAAACTACTCACACGACCAGACTTAACCAATTTCAAGCATTTTCTTAATTCTACTCGAGTGAGTTGTGTACTGTCTGTTATTAGAATTCTGAAGATGTCGCTGGAAACGAGGTACTAAAATGTCATACAACCAAGATTACATCGAAAGGCATTTCCAGTGGTTAGTACGAATGGTGTGGAAACCTCCAAATTGAGGGGACGAATCAGCATCCAACCACCACGAAGTCAGACAAAATGCGTACATGGAAATGAGGATCAATGGGATCATGGCGAAACCAAGAGTGTAAGTCGACCACCTACTAAGACAGCCGTTTAATATGTATTCGTTATGACAAGGCGTTACGTTTAGCCCGAACAACATTTTATGTGCATTTTAAATAATATTATCAATTTATTATGGAAACCAAATTTCGGACGTGCGCAAATTAGTAGAAAATCAAGTTTACCATTTGAACTTCAGCGTAAGTCGAGTGGCATCTACAATTTTCTGAAAGGGCATCGTAGCACAATGAAAACAAACAAATGACTGCAGCTCCACAAGATTTTAAATATTGTCAAATAAATAAGTAACAGGCAAAACCAGTAAAAAAGCCAACACTGGTGCAAATGTTTAATAGGTTTTGCGCACCTAGTAACAAATTAATTCAAATATGACCAGAATATAAACTTTAGCGTACATTGAAATCCATTGTGTTGGTACTATGTACCGACTCGGCAACCATAGTGTTGGTACCATAACGTTGGTATCGGATACTAACACAATAACCATAGTGTTGGTACCCTTTACAGACTTGTTATATATTATATATATATATATATATATATATATATATATATATATATATATATATATATAGTGAGTTGGTTTTGAAGTCGCATCTTCGTAGATTTTATATGAAGTTAGCTTCACTACTGCAGATTTATACATTCGTATGGGAAATCGTAACGTCCTATTTTCCCACATTCTTCACTCAAATATATATTTGGTAAAGGACATAATACTGGTTCCTACTGATGAGTCGCCAGTAATTACGAAATGAATGACTACATGAGATTATACTTTCCGTTCATGCTGTCTTTGGTATATCCTTCTGGTCATTTTGAACTAATTTTACTAGGTGCGCAACACCTAATACGCAATTGCATATATAATAATTCTCCACCACAAACAGTTTCTAGCCGACACAGATGATTGTTTTCTGATAGTCATTTGACAGAATGTCTAAGGTCTGATTTGATCTATTTGAGGTCATTGAACGTCTTATTTATTCACAAGGAAAGAAGAAAGCAAATGAATGAGTAACAGAGCCAAAGGCTTATTATACCAAGCAATAGTTTAATGGGTCTGGAATGCAAAATACTGTTCAAATACAGTTTGTGAGCTTAGAATAAACACAAAAATAATTTGTTTATCAATTTTGCCGTATGCTAATACCATGAAATGCGCATTTAATGTAAGTGTTTATAGTTTAACTAGGAAACATTTCATACTATCTATTTAAATAAAGATTACTTTGCAAAATTGCTTGCTGTGAACGATACTTCATGTACAATTAAGCTATGTTCATTTTGACTTAATTTTAAAGATGCGAGCGACACTCCAGTCAAGTGAAATATATGTGAGGCCCCACGGATAGAATTCCGAAGCTGGGTGCCCTAAGAACAATTAAGCAGTATACAGTTTAAACTCGTTAGCTGACTTACCCTCCAGGCGGATATCAAGGCAAGTTGGAACGTATCAGTACGTGTATTGGCGGTAGTTATTCTTTACTGTACGACTGATGATACATAACAACATAAAATGTTTAAAAAAATTAGTTTATACAAAAGAAGTACAGTTCAAATAACGTTTTATCAGATAATAAAAGAAGTAAATTTATTGGAGTCATTTATATGCATTTGTAATTTGAATTCAGATATTAGTCACATATTGAATAGATATATATTCAATAATATAATTATAAAACAAAACACTTTTTAAATATAAATGTAAAGGATAAGTTCCCTGCAATCAAACAGTCAAGCATTATTTTATTGTACAAATGCAATGACTGCTCAATGACCCATGTAGGCCAGACTGGTCGATCAAAAAAGAGGATTTATGAGCATTTGTAACAAAACACATCAGTGAAGAGGGAAAATGTTTCCGCAATATTTAAACAAATTTTTTCAAAAATCACGCTCCAAACTAAGCGGATTTCCTGGTTATTCAGAACGGAAGCTGTTATTTAGAGCATCGTTAATCCCTAGCAAAATAAACAGACGTTTGTACATGACTTGAATATTAACTGGTGTCTTGTTTGTGTGTGTGTGCGAGAGAGAACATGTGCCCCAACATATGTGTTTCCCGTTTTTTGGTTTTTGTTCGTTTCATATATATATATATATATATATATATATATATATATATATATATATATAAAATTCAACAACATCCTCCTTGCGGTTTAAATTTGTATATATGAGTACCAGATATAGCAGTCAAGTTGAGTTCTAGCAGAAGTACAAGCCTTCTCCTAACTTTTTTGTGCATACTTGTCATATATAAATATATGCTTCAATACTCGATTAATTTATTAATTCAAATGGCAATAAATTACAACTTCTCCTTTTAGATAGGACATTTAGGACTAATAACGCGAAAACATAATGTGTAAACTCAGGTCAAAATCACATTCCTCTATGCACGCTGGGCATTACGTCTGAAAAACCAAGGCCTTAACACTGGACCACACAGGAACACAAAATGGCATCACATGAGGACCACCACACGGAAGATGACGAAGAGTGTGTCTCGGAACCAGAAAAAGAACGCCTCCATGATTTTTCCTTCTTACTCCCCCCCCCTCTCTCTCTCTTTTAATGCATTTTCACGCGGTTAATAATAGTAGCTAGCGCCGGAATTGACTAAAGATTCAAACGAGTGGCTAGAACTCGCTATCTATAGGACGGAATTCTTTCCTGCTACCGGCGACACAAGTATCACTTACAAGTTTCAAAATTATGAATAGCTGCTAGCAATGAATACAGCTCCTCAAGTCTGGCTGCTTGTTCTAATCGTTGGTTATATAAAAGCTTTTGTTTTATAAAGCGACAAATACATGTCCAATGTCTCCTGTAGGAAATTGCTTCAAATTTTCAGTTACAGACGGGAATGAATTTTTATTAATTCTCATTTGACCATTAAATAAAGCGAATTCGTGTAGAGAGTATTAAGCGATATGCACCCATTTGACAAAACATAACTTTAACTTACTTAATTATACCCAGCACTAAAAACACAGAGTCCACATAAAACTCCCAGTGTGCACGTAAACTTGCATAACACATAAAAATAATACATTTAGAGCAAGACCACATTTAAACCTATTGTTAAGAATGGTGACATTTTAAAATTGAAAAAGTTCAGAATAGATGAAAATAAAAAGTATATATTCAGTAAAGTTAGCCAGATGATGCAATTAGTCATTAAACGTATTATATTCGTATGATATTTCGTTGTTATTATTTAAAGTCAATGTTAATATTGAAGTATGTATTAGATGTTGCGAACCTAGTAACAAATTAGTTCAGTGGTAACCAGAAGGATAAACCAAAGGCAGCATGAACGGAAAGTATAATCTCATGCACATTCGTTTCGTGCTTAATGGCGACTCATCAGTAGAAGCCGGTTTTACGCCCTCTAACCATTTTATATTTGGATGAGGAATGTGGGATAATAGGACGATACAATCTTCTAGACGAATGTGTAATCCTGCAGTAAAATAGCTAACATCGTATAGACTCGACAATGCGACCTCAACGCTAACTCACTCTATACAATATATATACCGAGTCTGTAAAGGATACCAACACTATGACTATTGTGTTAGTAACCGATACCAACATTATAGTACGGAAAAGGTACATGATACTAACAGTATGGTTTCCAAGTTGGTACATGCAATGTTAATATTGCACATATTTAACATAAAAACATTTTAACAAGAAAAATCATACTGAAAGTTAACCAATAATCTATTCGAAAGCCTAAAGAAAGAGCTTACATCAACAATTCTAATCGAAAGAACACTGTAATCAAGTTCATCTTTATAAAGATCGCGCATTATGCCGGATCGAATTTTTTTTAAATTTCAACTCAAATTTAATTTTAAGCGCCTTGTTTCAGATTATGGATATATTCTTTCGTGTCTTTATTTTTCCAGTCGTCTGCATTTCACCATGATCCTACACAGTTTCAAGCCACACCACAAAATCACACTTGACAGTGGCAAGTATTGTTAATTGTAACTTTTGTTGTGTTTAATTGAGGTGCACAATTGACAAAAACTAGACTAAAACACTAAATATTCCGGTGTAAATTTTTTTTTAAAATTACAACACTGACTATCACAGTATTGCTATAGTGCTTAATTCTATGGACAAAGGAGCAATGTGCCGGCGGTTTAGTTACACTAGTAGTCCTAGCTACCAATGGAAAGACCTGAAATAACATCACCACCATCTATTATTTGAGCTACCTTTTAAAGTAAGACTCGTTAAAGCTTTATATCTATGGAAAAGGACTGTTTTCATTCAGTTGAATAGATTAATTTTCACTCAACCTAAAATTAGTTGTTTTAATAAAACAAACCATAAGTGACTTCATAATGCAAATCTATTAATCAGCCTGCCAGGTATGGCAGCCATAGTTTAAACTTTGTAAAGACGTATACACTACTTGTATTTTTGTTTTATACCCTAGAGACAATTGTCGACTGAAAAATTATAATGGATTTGGACAGTCAAAATTCATCGTAAAGTTAAAAAATACAAGTTCGTTCAGATCCATTTCACATGGTAATTACATTAGATTGGTGTATGCGTACATACATTACCAATTCTGAATTTACATGAAAGGTATAAAGCCTCACGAAAGAACAATGTGTTCACTTAATTTCAAAGTAAAGGCAATGTTTGTAGGCTGAAAACCGGTTGTTTTTGCTAGAAAAATACTAGACGAGTTCGAATCCCAAGAAGCCACGAGAAATCCGAGAAATAACAGACAATCAGATTACGCCGTAAGATTATTTAAGGCCTTTCTACTAACCAATGTCACTTAGTTCGAAAAAAAATTTTGTAACGCCAACCCCTTTTTGAAAATGGGAATTCCAATAATGACATGGCTTAGATCATGTTACTTCCAGACGATTAATATTTTTATAACAATTCTAGGTATTCAAAGATATCCGCCTTTAAAAACATCAAAATTACAAAAAAAGCATACTGTAAAGAATTAGAAACTGTACTTAGGTGTATTTAAGAAATTTATGTTTAGGAGATGAATTCCTGGTCCGGTATGCGTGTTGATTTTTTAGCTTATGTTAAGTTTAGGTTACAAACAACATAATTATAGCACCAAACACAGCGTCGTTGTTACACTCAAGCGGACATACAGCCTGCATTTGGCTATTGGAAGTATTGTGATTTGTGTAGTAGCTTTGCGGTATCAACATAAAGCATGGAAGCCACAAGTCTCTTAGCTTGGTGCAGTCGATAAGATGCTGATTAAGCAGAGTTCAAGTGTATAAATCCAATCTTGAAGATACGTCTCCTACAGAATTAGTTTAGTAAGTAAAATCTAATTCTCCATTTGCCATAAAGTGTGAAGTAACAAGTCAGTTTAAACGGGACTAGCAGGACATGCCAAAGTCAACAAGAAAAAAGAGGTTCAATTCGATTAACACAGGCATACCGTACTAATTTTCCAGTCATCCGATGCACCGGAACTAAACTAATTGCCGGTGTGATTACTTAGCTATTACAGTGCGAAATGTATTTGGAATAGGAGGCGAAGTTGAAGTCCTAGATTGGTAGGCAAAAAACGCCTTTTTCAGTGGAAATTTAACTTAAGCTTAATCAGATTTTAGCGTATACTCTCGGTCCTATGTTAACTATCTTGTTGTTGAAAGGTAATGTCCGATACATGAGTATAAATGCATTAGCTTTTCGCAAACAATCGGTCTAAAAACCTTTTGCCAAAAAGACAGATTACTTGTAACTCCTTGTTTTCTATAAGCATTATCTGTACACAAGTACATCGCCTTTTTATGCTTGATCATCTAATTTGTGCCATATTCATTAGATAATCTACGCCTTGCTAAATACCATACACGTGAATGTTATAAAACGTACGATTTCGATATTCATATATAAGTAACAACTCTAGATTTTACAAATGGCGCTCACTAGTAAAATTAATTCTCAATTGTATCATTTATTTAACTCTATGTCTCAGGTTAGACATTTATTTCCATGAATTTGCATTCAAACGCAGAAAGGTCTTTAGAGATTTAGCAACAGATTTGTGCTAATTTGGACACGAATGCTTTAATTGCTAGTCTATGTGTGGTCTTAACCTACAGGCAAACAGAACATACGTTTTAGTGGAAAATTTATATATCCTTAAAAGGCGAAAAACAATACAAACTGACCGAGCATATTAATGCCGAACTGCTACCTGGTGCCAACTTTGAATCGATGCTGCAGAGAAGCTGGCCAAGATGAATAATAGTCCAGTGACTTAGATAGAGTACATATCGTGAAATAAAGTCCGCGTTATGTGCCTCATCGCACCGCCATCAGACTATAAGTTTTCTCGTTATTTTCTGAACTGATCTATTCTGGTGCGCGTCATAACGCAGTAACACAGGTGTTACGAAGACAGCACATCAAAGTCTGTTCAATTTACAACGAAGACGGGTGTCACATACTCGTTCGAGGAAACCAACCCAGGCAGAAATTAGTTTAAGGCGCTTTGTACGTAAGGTTAAGCCATTTTCTGACACAAGATTGCGTCATTGTGACTCACTATTGAATAGTGGATTAATCTACGATTAATTGACTCATTGCATGTAGTTTATACATTGAAATTTTATCTGGTTAGAGCGAATTTCTGACATATGCATAACACTTTCTGAAATATTATCAAAACATCAGAGTTCCTGGTAAGCTTTTTTCTGTTTAGATAGTCTTCGCTCCATGCTCATTTATTTTAAAATTGTAAATTATGGTCACATTGGCATTTAAACACAGCTCATGATGTTTTTCCTTCAGGATGGAAGTACTTAAACTCTCTCGTCCTTTCATATACAGTTTGCTTACTTACTTATTTGCGGGTTTTTTATTTTAACTGAAACTCTGCTATAACTAATCACTTGCTGTATATGTTTATTTAAAAACAATAACTAAATCAGTGTAACATCTTGGCATTGAATATACCGGCACAGAATTAAACAAACCAAACCGAATGCATCTTTTAAAACCTGATAAAGGCGACATTTCAAAATGAATTGTTTCGGAAATATTTGACATGTTAATTTTGGTTAGGATTATTTAATAAAATATTTTATCTGTATTCGTTTATATTTTTCATATTTATCTGAATATCCATTGTGTTGTAAGAATTGCAATCGTGGAAAATTGCTAAATGAACTTCACATGAACCATCTTACTAATTATTTAAGCATTATTTACATTCTATTGTTCGTATAATAAACTCCTCTGCTAATTATGTATTTTGTCTTCATCGTGGATGGTCATTTTATTTTTTTACCTGCATAGAGTTTGTCATAATAGCAGGCGAAAATGAGAAATAATTCTCTTGCTAATGTCAGCCTATGCAGATATTTACAACTGTTGCTGACTGAGGTATTCACTATTTAAATGGACTGAAATTTAATATCCATTAATCAAATAGAGCACTAAAATTTAAGATTTACTTACGTTCAATTTAAGTTAATGATCCACACGAAGCACATTCTTTTCACAAAATAACATGTACGCAGAAAAAGAGAATGCACGCCGAATACACATCCTAACTGGTCTCTGAATAATATCCAACAGTGAACCTATATTATGTACTAATAAATAAATTTAGTGAATGTAAGTTTAAATAAACAATTCTTCTCAGTCATGATTCTTTTCATTGGAGAATTAAACGAATGACATGTTGAATGAAAACAATGTTAAATATGACACAACAAACACCTGAAGCCCAACTTCTAGAACGTGCACGTGTATTATTTTCATTTAAGTAGTTCCAAAATTAGCCAATTGTAGACAATCTAAAAAGTTTCTTATTTTAAAGTAGAAACAGAAAAAAATCCACCATGTAATTCAATTGGCTTAATTCACGCGACCAATAGGCGCGCACACAATCAAAACAAATGTTGAAGCAAAATTTTTAAAAAATGTGTGATCAACTTGTAGGCTAGACTCAAGCGAAACGATGTAAATAATCTGAAAGTTTTCGTTTTACTGCGCGGAATTTGTTCTTTTTTCTTGAAATTACGGACTTCATAATGTTAAGTAGTATTAACGCTAATATTATTAATAGATATAATTTTATTTTATGATTATTTCATTTGTCAGACCGTTTCTGAAACGACGTTATTTTCAGAATAATTGTCAACATTGTCATATTTCTATAAATGATACAAGTATTATTTTATGATCTCTGCTGTAACCTTCCTGATTGTTACATACAGTCAAAATCGACCGTTTGTTTCTATTCTTGTTTCTCAAAGGAGCGCTTATTAAGTTGACATATCAACGAAGGCTTGTTTTACTGTTCAAGCGTTTGTTATAATTTAATATGCCTAATTCAATAGATTTATTTCTACACGTATATACGAATATAGATATTTATATATTCCATACGAAAACAAAATACTGGCTGTTAGGGAGAGTCTTCTAGATATTGAAAGGGCATTAATAAAAATGTACACATAAATTCTGTTTGTTGTTTCCATTTTCTAGAACATTTTACATTGTTTGTGTGTTTTTGTATTTGTGTGTGTGAATTTAAATTACTTCTCGATTCAGCAACAAAATATTCTCTGTAAAGTGTTAGCTAAAGTTTGTACTTTTGTTCACTAACCTTGAAAATATGTAGTATAGGCAGAGTAAAATAAGAAGCATTAAACGAATTAGTATTTGAGCCAGTCTGTCTAATTTGTGCATGAATGACTCTTGGTACAACCATTTTATGTCTTTTAATGTGCACTCTTGTAGAAGCGGGCTGCTTATAGAGTATTGAACGCGTATTTCCCTTCGTATGGGAAGTGATAAAGGTATTCATTCACGAACGTTAGCATCCATTCGCGAATCGTTAGTATTCAATTGCATGTTTGTGTGCGTGTGTCCGGTAATTAGTTTGTCAGAAGCGATTGTGACGAATATTTGGAAAAGCATTCCATTCGGATAAAAATACGGGATTCAAGACCAGCATGGCTTTGAACCGAAATGTAAATGCATTATAGTATATCAGACTAAAACATATTTTCGGGCAGTCAGATAATAACCAACTGAGTTAACGTATCAGTCACTTAGTCTGGAAATAAATGAGTCAGCTGTCAAGACCAGATAGACCATCAATCAAGTAACATGTTAAAATTTAGTTTTTAAAATTTGCGAAGTAGGTTGTTCCATCAATCATTAACACAATTAATTGATAAAAAGTTCGATAATGAAGTCTTAAGTACAACTTTTATATATCTTCAATTGGGAAGTTAGTACCAATTTGGCTAACTATTAATATAACAAAAAAATAAATTAATGGGTCATACATCTTTAATTAACATAAATATTACTTATTTATTTTGTCGTCCTATAATTATTCCTTTATTTATAAATGAAGATAGTTATCTAGTCAGTGGGCCGACTGGCATGTTAGTAAGATAATTAATTGTTTAAATAGTTAGGTAGGCAGTAAGTTAATTAGCTAACTGGTTAGTTGGTTGGTTAGTTAGTTAGCTTATCCTTTTGCTTGTTTGTTGCAAATAAACATTTGATGCTCATTCGGCGAACCAGCCTGCCTGGCTCAGTGGTTAGAGCACCAGATTCCGAAGCAGACATTCCCAGATTCGAGGCCCTTCTGCAGCAAAATTCTGGATAGTACGCGATGAGTTCTCAATAACGACGAAGCCGGTCTACTGGATGAATTTACCCACACTATACAGTTCTTAGTTTATACTAAGAAATGTATTTACTTATTGGGTCAGGATTGCAACTTTGATTAAATTTAATATTTTGCTTTTTAGATTGATTCTCTATAATCAGTTTGCTGTCGTACTCTGCTGGTGAACATAGAAATTCTACGCACGCCATTACGGTTGAATGACTAGATATGCTAGGTTTTACGAAAATAAGTTATAATTAGTTTGGTGTTTAGTTAAAGTTTTAAAATTTGATTTACTGAAATTAAGCTAAATGTTTAATTAAAACTCTCTTTACAAGATTAGTTTTTAATTGTAGAAGAACCAAACATAAAGATGTCTTCACATATAACAGATATTTTTAAAAATTTTTTAATGATGAAATGAAAAGTAAAAATAATTCATTATGTTTATTTGTACTCTTGTGGGCGAGACGTTCGCTATTATCCACGATAATTGCCTAGTACCAAGACATCGTCGCTATTTTTTATGCATGATTATTGTTTCGGAGCGCAATATCCTGGGTTAAAATAGGATTTAATGTATATAACATTTCCTAAATCTTGACTTCAATAAAATGACATAAATGTTTGAAAAAAAGCATAATTTCGATCACATAGTTTAATTAATTACAGAATAAAATGCTAAGCAGGGAGATAATCTTGTTAAGAAATGCGAAAACTACAAAATTATACAGGTTCTAACTTAAATATTAAATAGTTAAATTGTTTACAACACCCTATTAAATTAAAATTATTAAGCAAGTATGTATTAGGTGTTGCGAACCTAGTAACAAATTAGTTCAGTTGTGACCAGAAGTATAAACCAAAGACAGCATGAACCGAAAGTATAATCTAATGCACATTAGTTTCGAGCTTACTGGCGACTCATCAATAGGAGCCGGTATTACGCCCTCTAACCACTATATATTTGAGTGAGGAATGTGGGATAATAGGACGATACAATCTCCTAGACGAATGTGTAAACCTATAGTAGTGAAGCTAACATCATATAAAGTCTTCGACAATGCGACTTCAACGCTAACTCACACTATATAATATATATATATATATACCGAGTCTGTAAAGGATACTAACACTATGGCTATTGTGTCAGTAACCGACAACAACTTTATTGTACCAAAAAGGTACATGGTACTAACACTATGGTTACCGAGTCGGTACATGGTACCAACATTATGGATATCAATGTATGCTATAGTTCACCGAAATTGAGAATTACAACTATTTCTGAACACCTGTTACTCCAGTAAATCCATACACTCTGGCCTTGATCGATATCAGTTATCACATTTCGATGTAAGCATGACATCATTGAATTCAATATATAACAGTTAAATACTGTTTGTTGCGGAGACCTAACATATATGCAAGTATGTATTAGGTGTTGCGAACCTAGAAATAAATTAGTTCAGTGATGACCAGAAGGATAAACCAAAAACAGCATGAACGGAAAGTAAGCACGAAACGAAAGTGCATGAGATTAAACTTTCTGTTCATACTGTCTTTGGTTTATCCTTCTGGTCACAAATGAACTGATTTTTTACTCGGTTTACAATACCTAATACATACTTACATATATATTAGGTCTTCGCAACCAATCGTATTCATCTGTTATATATTGAATTCAATGATGTCATTCTTACAGCGAAATGTGATAACTGATATCGATCAAGGCCAGAGTATATTGATTTACTGGAGTAACAGGTTTTCAGAAATAGTTGTAATTCTTAATTTCTGTGAACTATAGCATACATTGATATCCATCATGTTGGTATCATGTTCCGACTCGGAAAACATAGTGTTAGTAACATGTACCTTTTCGGTACTATAATGTTGGTATCGGTTACTAACACAATAGTCGTAGTGTTAGTATCCTTTACAGACTCGGTATATATATTATATAGAGTGAGTTAGCGTTGAAGTCGCATTGTCGAGAATTTATATAATGTTTGGTTCACTACAGCAGGTTTACACATTCGTCTCGGAGATTTACCGTTCTATTATCCCACATTCCTCTCCCAAATATATAGAGGTTAAATGGCGTAATACCTGCTCTTATTGATGAGAAAGCGCGAAACGAATGTGCATGAAATTATACTTTCCGTTCATGTTGTTTTTGGTTTATCCTTCTGGTCATCACTGAACTAATTTATTTCTAGGTTCGCAACACCTAATACATACTTGCATATATATTAGCTCTCCGCAACAAACAGTATTTAGCTGTTATAAATTGAAAATAAGCATCGAATCGTATGAGAAGTTTCTCAATCGATATTTTAAATTTGGTTTATGATATTGAGATAAGCAGTAATTTCCTTTTTGACGATTTTCACAACCATATAAGTCAAACACACATTTGGTATATTACTTATTTATTAATGATCGTTTAATTATACAAAATATTGCATGTAGTCTTTTTGGCATCCACTGAAAAGTTTGCGTTCTGACGAAAGTTATGTGCAATGAGTAATGGTCTAGTAACCCAATGGTAAAACAATTAACCAAATATCTGCAAAAATCATGATGACAGTGGATTCAAATATTTCGGTACACAA
Organism: Eudiplozoon nipponicum; assembly: GCA_029291075.1. Classification (NCBI taxonomy): domain Eukaryota; kingdom Metazoa; phylum Platyhelminthes; class Monogenea; order Mazocraeidea; family Diplozoidae; genus Eudiplozoon; species Eudiplozoon nipponicum. The sequence continues at coordinate 106,721 of JAQBSW010000430.1, forward strand.
TCCGAAAATCAGGTAAATTGTTCATTTCCTGTCGCGCAACATGTTTCTTTTAACCAAATAGCTGTTTTACTGATTCGTGGTATCGAATAACGACGACACAGTAGAATCGAAGATAGGTTTATTGATTTTTTTTCTTGTCGTATTCATTTATTGATACGGCTGAATTGCCTTCTATCCCTTTCGATTAAAACAATACTTCGTTTCTTTAATTCAAGTTTGCGAGATTGAAGTAAACACCAATCCCATTCTATTTAACCAGTCGTCCAACAACATAGCAAAACTACCACTAGTCGCACGCACTGACGCGTTTCGACCTTTCATGATCATCATCAGAGTACAACGGCAAACTGACTAGCGAGGATCAAACCGCATTGCATATATATGGAAAGCAAAATTAGATATGCAGCTCTCACCTCTAGTAGTCTCGCATACATTGTACTTGACTGGAAATGTCGGCTGCACAATTTCTATGCAGTCACGAACATTAACTGTTTGCAGCTTTCGCCACACACATATATGTAAGCAATACAATTTTTTTTAAATTGTTTGCGCGGGTGGTGGTAAAAATTCTTTAAATCAAGTTTGCAAGCTTGAAGTAAACATCAAACCCATTATATTTAACCAGTCGTCGAAAAACATTGCTAAGCTATCGCCAATGGCACGCTCCAACGCGTTTCGACCTTCCATGATCGTCATTCTTAGATATTTTTCAGCCGACATTTCCAGTCAAATACAATGCATGCGAGACTACTAGAGGTGAGAGCTGCATATCTAATCAAACTCATTTTTAGGCAAGCACCAGATTGGCGGCTTCAGAGTGGAGGGACAATTGAGAACCAATCAACCAATGCCAAACAAAATCTGTGCACGTGGAAATATAAAGGATTCAAGATTTTACCGACCTACAATTGCTAACAGATTGTCCAGTACAAGAAAACAGAGGAAAAGGGCTTACTTAAGGCGTTGGTGTATTGCATATACTTCGCTGTTTCATACCAACGACTTTTACTTGTTTTTGATTCTGGTGACTGCCCATTACTACGACTAACAAAAAGTCCTACCTACTACTTAATTGTTCTTGTACAAAAGAACATGTCTTACCTAGATTTTGGGTGGTGTCGACACCAAGTAATAGAAAGATTTATATGGAGGAGGACCTAGTTTCGATGAGTATATTTATCTAAATAATACACAGATGTAAGGCAAACCAAGCCTTTACACAACACCATTATGGTCAAGTCAGCTTTATTTCAATGAAACATCGGTAATATAGCCTCCCTGTAATTTTCCCTGTATAACGTCATAAACAAAAAAACGGCCCAAATATGAAAGTTAAGGTACGAATATGATTCTACTTGAAATCTGGAACAAGATTACCACTGGTTTTGACAGGATGTTATTTCGCGCAGGGTATCCATCAATGAAATATGATGCGCACGTAAGCCCCCTACTGGCAGACATGTGGGCATTATACTACCTAGTATACGGATGTAATTGACTATAATTGTGGCTGTCATGTCAAAATCGATCTACCTTGCTTCTTAAACCACTCTGGCTCTGGATGAGAGAACAGTGCTCTACTTGAAAATCAAATTGAGGACATAGGCAAAACGTGATGAAGTCAAGTTAGTCGATGGAGCCTCATTAGTTTTTCCTAAAGGAAGCACTTGTTGGCAGATCCAAAAAAACACGTCTACAAATGTCAGTGATGGTCATTCGTTGGTGATAACCTACGTGTGCTATGCGCCTCAATCGACGATGGCCAAGTGACTGTAAGCGTCTAAAATCAACAATTCGAAAATGACAAATTTCACTAGTTTATTATAAAACTGTGCGTATAAATGTATAGTAAACGCGACCTTTAAGACAGAATGAAATAAACGTGTTTCTCCATAAATGGCGAAGTTTGAGTAAGTAGATAAGCAAGTACGTTAGCAAAATGTTATTTAAGCGAGTTACTTATTAAATTTGTAAAAGAATAAATAAATAATTATGTTAGTTATTTAATCACTAACTAAGTAGGTTATTGCATATTAAAGTAAAAAAGCAAAAAAATTTAATTGGATAAAAGATGATGTAAAGAAATTTATTAATTAATCATGTACGTCAAGTAATATTAAATTAACTAATTAATTAACCCAGTAAGGAAGTAATTAAGTTCTTAACAAAGTAATAAATTAAAAAAAGAACTTAAATTGGTGATTCAGTATAGTATTTACTCTTAAATAATTAAATGAGAAAGTAACCATTTCCTCAATTAAGTAAACAATTTTAGTTAAATATATGAGCAAGTAAGTAAGTCAGTAAGTAATGAAGCGATTAATAATTTTTAGTTGTACTATTACAAATGTAACATAATTAAGTAATAAAATATATATAGATGACTAAATTTTTATTTTGATAACTAATTTATTATATTGGCAACCATGAAAATATATGAAAACGCAAGTGAATGAATATACAGGTTAGAAGTTAATAAATGAATCTACATGAAAATGTCTTAATAAATACCAGAATATGTAAGTTATTAAGTAAACAATTAATCAACTATTTGTTTTTGTAAATAATAAAAGGAATATTTAAATATATTGTCTTTTAATAAACATAAAATAGGTAATTTAACAAATAGAAATTTGTATGAAACCGTTTTCTAATAAGTTTTATAGGTTAAAGGACTGGCAAAGAATGGGAAATTAGCACTTTACAAAAACAACAATTCTGATAAAAAATAAGATAGTGAAGAATTATTGCTCGACCTTTAATTGAATCAAATTTGATATCTTGTTATAAACCAATCCAAATATTATGTATTCCTTTTTCTGTATAAACTAACCACTGTGTAGTGTAGAAAATGCACAATTTAGTCTATACTGACATATATATATATATATATATATATATATATATATATATATATATATATATATTTCGTGTTTGTGATTTATTGCGAGTTGATTTGTGACTTTATATGTCTGTGTGCGTTCCTGTAGGCACGTTGGGGCCAATCTGACTGTTTTACATATTGTGGATTTTTTGAAATTTTGTTGCGGTGTGTACAATTCGATTAGTTCAATGCCGCGTTTTGCGTACGCGGGTAATAGTTGTACACGGGCAGTTACACAAAGATCCGATTCTTCACACTTTCCGATTTTGTTTTGTCTTTGATCGGGTTGAATTCTTCTTTTTTCAACTGAAAATGCGGTTCTATCACATCACACAACAAAGATGTGATAGAACCGCATTTTCAGTTGAAAAAAGAAGAATTCAACCCGATCAAAGACAAAACAAAATCGGAAAGTGTGAAGAATCGGATCTTTGTGTAACTGCCCGTGTACAACTATTACCCGCGTACGCAAAACGCGGCATTGAAATATTGTGGATTTGACCGCATTTTTCTTGTGCGGGACAATTGATAGCACTCTTAGGTCGGTAAAATCTTGAATTTTCATCATTTTCATGTGTTGTAATTTTTGGCCTCAATTGGTGGGTTCTCACTTGTCCCTTCTTTTTTAAGCCTTCCATTAGCTGATTGTCTGAAAATGAAGTAGGAACAAGATTTTCCATTGTTCTTTCACCTAATTTTCGAGACCAAATTTCCAGTCTGATCTTCAGGGTTGACACAATACGCACAGGAATGAAACACAAATTGTGGCAAATGTTCTATATATTGATGCTTGAGATCTGGTTATTTTTATATTAGTTGATTGTTTTTGCCAAATGTTCGCTTTGTTTAATGTTATGTGTAAAATCTGTTTTACCCAGTGTGTTGTCTTTTGTATCATCTTGATATTGAGTTTCATTTTGTCACATTAGTAATATTGTAAGTTTTGCGGATTGCAGTGTCGATCGCTCGTTTTGTTGGGCAATTTCAGTGACTGCTAACGAAGGTAGTGGTGATGTTTGCGCAGTTGCTATTTCTTTAATTTTCGCCAATCCGATCGAATGTTTGTTGCTGCTGGCCTAATGGGCATTCGAAATTGCCATGATGTTAGTAAACTGTTTTTCGGTCATGTACTACATCTCCAGTCAATTAAAATATCACGTAGGTAACAATTTTTAACGTTTTAGTCGGACACCTGTTGCTTTATGTAAATATTTTTGTATACGTACAAAAAATTTTCTGGTTTTGCTTTGTTTAGAACTGAGAAAATCTTGAAATTCTCGAAAAATACCGGTAACTAATTTATTTCAATTACGGTCGCGATTTTCATATAAACAAAAATACCATTATATGCATACAATTTTCAGTATAAACTGGGCATTGCATAATGATGAAAGTGTTTTTACACACTAGGCAGGTTTCGTTATTATTAGGAAATCTTTATGAACTGTCCATAGTTTGCTGTGCCATGAGCTTGAACCGGTACCGTTTGTGATTCTAATCATAAAGCCAACTTGCCGCACGATCCAAAATTTGCATTAATATACAAACAAATGCATTTCGTTAGACTTTCATTCATGTGGGGCCTTTGTGGCCTTTGTCTGTAAAACTAAAGATACAACTAGCCACTCAAAGCTTGTAATTATTGAACAGAAACCACTCTACCTGGGGAAGTGGTATTGAATTAAACATTTAAATAATTAAGCGAAAATTGGTTCTGTAGGCGATGATAGCAGTAGTTTATTGAATTATGCAATTTTCATACACACACAAATCCCATTATATTTTTTTCAGTATAAAGTAAGCATTGTACAATGTAGAAAAAAATTCATCCAGTAGGCCGGTTTCATCATTATTTGGAACACCTCATGTACTGTCCAGAATTTGCTGCCGAAGGGGCTCAATCCCGGTCATGCCCGCATCGCAGTTTGTGTTTCTAACCACTGGTAAACCTTTCCGCTTGCTACAAATTAGTTTCTTTAATATACAAATTAAAGAACTTTGGTTATTCTTTCCTTTAGTTGGAGCCTTTGTTGCATCTCATGGTAAAACTGGCCAACCGAAATCTGTCATTATAGAACTGATAACGCGCTAAGTGTGGAAGTCGTGCTGATTTGAAAATTTATGTATTAAACGATCATTGGTTGTGTGAGCGATGATGACAATTATTTAAATAAAGTTTGCGATCTTGATATAAACAGAAATCCTATTATGAATATAAAATTGAGAGTGCAAATTACGTGTTGTATATAAAGAATAGACATTTCATCCAGTAGCCCGGCTAAGTCCTTATTAGTAGCTCTTCATTTACTGTCCGATACATGACGCAAACGGGACTCAATACTGGGCATGTCTGCTTCGGATTTTGTTTCTCCAACTAGTGAGTCACGCTAGCGCATGCTACACACATTTATTTTGTTATATATTAACTAATATATTTTGGTAAGCATTTGCATTAGGCGGAGCCTCTATGGCATTTCTTAAGACCTCAAGTTCCAACCAGCCACCCTAATATGTCATTAATTAACAGAAACCACACTACCAGATGAAGTGTTTCTCAAGTAAACATTTATATATTTAAACGAATATAAGTTGCGCAGGCGGTAAAAACAGTTATTTAAACCAAGGTTGCAATGTTTAAAAACAACAATCCAATAATGTATATAGTTTTTTTGTAAGTATTAAATAAGCATTTTATAACTTAGAAAAGGAAATTCATCCAATAGGCCGGTTTCGTCCTTATTGTGAACTCGTCATATACCGGGCTCGTCTGCTTCGAAGTTAGTGACTCTAATCCCTAAGCGACCCTGCCGTACGATACCGACAGCTGTATACTTAATAATGAATTTTGGTAAGCCTTCAATTCAGTTGAAGTCTATATGGCATCGCTTTAGATGTTAATTCCAAATAGCCGCCAAAAATGTGTCCGTATAGCACTGGCAACACGCTACCTAAATAAGAGGTGATGAATTGAAATTTATGTAATTAAACGGTCATTTTTTGCTTGGGTTTTGATTTAATTATTTAAACAAAGTTTGCGATCTTGATAGGAGCACTAATCACATTATATATACATATATATATATATATATATATATATATATATATATATATATATATATATATATGACCCTGTTTTAAATCAAATGGTGAATACACATTTGCTATTGCGCAACACATCATCGAAACATCGCACGTATGTTCTCCAGACGTAGCATTCAAAGTAATTACTAAATGCAAAAACAAAAGGGAGCTAGCCACATACGAAGCCTTATGGATAAACAAATTGCAGCCGGATTTATGTAAGCAGAAGAAGCACGTACAAGCATTGAGCTTGAACTGGATGTGACGCACGCAATTTGATTGGTTTCTATTTTTCACACTCTCTCTATGTTCACATATTTATATCTTGTTTTGCTTTCCAATTTATATATAAAGATATGTTCATTGGTAGATATTTGAGAAGACCATGCGAAAGAAAATTTTCTTATATCTGATAAAATTTCTTTTTGTTTTTGCACACAGGAAGGGTACAATGAATTTTATTAAAGCTCGCATTTCAAAAGAATATATATATATATATATATATATATATATATATATATATATATATTATAGTGAGTTTAAATTGAACGTTGTATAATGTAGTAAAGACAATTCATCCAGTAGACAGGTTTCGTAGTTATTGGCATCTCATCATAGACTGTCTAGAATTTGTCGCGGGCGAGTGTCAAACCGGAGTTCGTATGCTTCGATGTATATGATTAACCAATGAGCTACTCTGCAGCACACGACATATTTTTAAGTGATATTCTAATTAATGCAGTGTGGCAATAGCCAACTTCGAAACCGAAAACGCTCCTAGTGTTCTATCTATGGTTGGTATGAATAAAACAGAAAGTCCAGAAAGAGTTCATATGTCGGTATTACAAATGAATTGGCTGTTAAACAACGTAAAACCTAAGAAAGAAAATTTGTTTCAGGCTTCGGGCGCGTTGGAGTGAGCTGCGGGCGAATGGGACACTAAATTATTAGTAAATGAGGATATCTACTATATGTCTTTTTTGTAGTGAATACCCAAGCGCCCCTTTAGGGACTTGATTACATTAGAAAATGTGTTAAGTCGATCAATTGTCAAAATAAACACATATGCTTCTCGATAAAAAAGCACGAATTCCATAAAGTCCATATGCAGCGATAAGGTGCAGGAGGAGACAAGTTGTCTGCCCGTGTAGTGGAAAGAGTTTCAAGGCTAATACGGCACTATATTCCAACTTCCTGATTGCAGAGAATATCCTGAGTCAACATTCGATCGCTTTAAACTATGGCTAGAATTAAGTGAACGTTACGAACCAACAAAATTATATGGTGCTCCTCTATTGAAACTAGCAGCAACAACTCGGGCAACACAAAGCCGGCGTTTTGTGAGCTCTCATGGTTTACGCTACGAAAAATGATGGTTCGCTCCGATCGGCAGCTGATTTCTGGCAATTAAACTCGGTGACTAATCGTGACTGGTATTCCAAGCCGGCTCTGCTTGATCTGTTCCTAGAGCTAGCGGAAGAAAAATGGTATGCCATGTTTGACCTTAAACGGAGGTTTTCGGAAATTGGCGTTCGGCCCAAAGACCGGTGGAAGTTAGCGGAGCAGGTACCCCTAGGACATTCAAAATTCCCTCTGAAACAATTTGGTCTTAAGAACTCACCAATAGTGTTCCAATAAATGATAGACTCCTTCATGTCCGACTTAACCAGTACAACACCTTAATTTGTAGATGATATAATATGGGTCGCTACTGAACACAAATTACGCATTCGGCTGCAGAAGATGTTGTCCAATACCGTAGAATAGCGATTACATCTTAATACTGGTAATGTTCAGCTAGGTCGGAATATTTGTTTTCTAGGTCACTCAGTATCAGCCTATGGATATATGCCATTAAATTCAAATGTACAGCCTATCAAGGACTATCAAGTTCCCACTACTAGTAAACATTTATGCCGGTTTATTGGTATGGTGAATTTCTATTGACCATAAATCACAGGAATGGCGGTTACGCAACAACACTTGTGTAAGTTAACTAGGGCCACGATAACGTTTCTTTGGACAGAGGAGGCTTCGGAAGTGTTTATTCTATGTTAACGCAAATTAATAGATGCAACTATTTTGACTTTCCATGTCGGTAGCATGGCAATTTTTACAGACTCGTCAGATTTCGGCATAGGAGCATTGTTACAAGCGAACGGACGTCCGGCTTAATATTTAAGCCGCACACTCACTAAGGCGAAGAAAAACTGTACCGTCACAGAAAAGGAATTGATGGCCGTACAATGAGCATTACGAAAGTTTAGATATTTTGTTTTTGGTGGACATATAGACGTCTTTACCGATCAGAAATCACAGATTCATTGGAGATCACTGGGTAATGAAAATAAACGAGTACACCGACCCATTCAAGAGCTCGAGGAATACGACGTAGCTATTCATCATAGGGCCAGGATCGCGAATACGACAGCCAATGCCTTCAGCAGAATTTCTGCTGTGTGAGTTTCGCCACTTATCAAAGTATCTGAAGAACAAGGTAATGATGCTACATGCCAGGAAATAGTCACGCAGTTAAAAACGGCACAGCGGTGTTCGAACCTTATAAAGCGTTGAGCCTGTAAAACGTCATATTGGTGCAAAAAGAAGAACAAGCAGTGAAATTGCTTGTGTCGGAGTCTATTCGAACAGAATTAATGACCTTCTGACATAAAATTTTGGGACATCCCGGCGTCGGGCGCCTCATTGAGACATTGCAGCCGCGATTTAATTGGCCTAACGTATCGAAAGTTATTCGTAGCTATTTTCATCAGTGCAATACATGCCAGCGTTGTAAACTACACAAATTAGAAAAGGTCCCATTGATTACTTCCAATGCCACTGCACAGAACAATTTACTGCATATTGACCTGGTAGGTCCACTGCTGGTGGCTCGTGGAGGGGCTGGCTATGTGTTTTCCATGGTCGTTAAGTTTAGTCGATGTGTCGAGATTTTACCACAGAAGAAAATCACAACAGGGGAGATTATAAATTGTTTAGATGAGCGATGGCTCAGTCGATTTGGTGCAACACAAGTTATTGCTACCGGCCAGGGTACACAGTTCGAGTCGAAATAATTTATTCATGATGCAAAGACCGTGATACAAAACATTCCCGAGCATCCACTGACCACCTGCACACCAACGCAACAGCTTAGCGAGCACATTGGGCGAGGAAAGTAGTACTGCGATTTGATGCCACGAGTCCCCGGAATCCGGGATAGACAAATTACATTTGGTAGAGCAGGCAATAACATTTACAGTATCAACAGATACAGGAGTGGCTCCAAGAACCATGGTCTATGGAGAGCATATTAGACTGCGAAGTTAGCCCGTCATCCCCGGATCCAATAACCGCTGCACCATAACGGATATTCAGGAGCGCCTAAAACAGCTAACTGAATATATGGGCGCCACATAGCGACAAGCCTATGCAAGACGAATTATACGTCCTCATCTAAGAGATGGTGACCATATGTTGGCAGTACAGGCTGTCAATGATGGTCCGTATCGTTTTGAATGGGTGGACGCAAATTACAGTACAATTTTAGTTAATATGCTCGATGGACCGCAAGCTGTTGCAGTTGATCGTCTAATTAGGGTGCCATAACCGTCTCCTTTGGGGGTGCGAGATGTAGCAATAGCGTACTTTGAGACCGAGAACGCACCAAGTATCCTATCCGAGCTGACACAAATACAACAAAAAGTCCTCGCACAAGTGCACGAATTAAAATGATGCAGTCAGCAGAATGACGCAAGCAGACTTCAAGCCGCGGAAATGAATAAAAATTAACAAGTATTTGTATTTCGTTTTACTTAATGGACGCGCTTTATACAAGAGAAATCCTATAAATATATATATGTATATATATACGTATATATATATATATATAGATCGCTTCCTAAGTTGATATTTAAAGAGAAATTTTCATTTTTTTTCTGTGACACGAATTTTACATGTTCTGATTTTCGACTCTATAAATCGTTTTAACCAGTTTTCATTTGGGAAATTTTCGTCTAGTTTCATTTTGATATATTAATTCGTTTTGTAAGGTTAGTCCTTAAATATAAATTAGAACAATTCAAAATGCTGCTGTTTTAGAAATCTTTTTGTTCGTTGAGCTTAGTTTATTTATACATTGGCAGTTTCAGATCGTCATTTGTATGAGTTGGATGTCAAAGTAAGAAAGAATGTGGTCTTACTCCATCTGATATGGCAAACTGATGTTAAACTCGTTTAATTGTCTAGTTTTAAATATTCAAATAGGTATTCTATTCCTTGGATGAGCTACAGTGTATCAATAAAATATTTTTCTTAAAGCATGTATTAGTTAATTATAATATTTTGCTTGTTGAGCCTTCTTTCTGGTTACTATGTTATTGAAATTTTTAGTAATAATTTATGATCGTGTCCATGGGCGCATTATAAGCAGTATTTTAAAATACAAAACTTTTTATCCTTCGTCACGTCCAAAAGTTGTAAGAATTTGTCTACTTGTATTTTCCAGAGTCCATTTACATGTCTCCTTGAAATTAGTTTGCTTTCAATGAATTGACTTTTTATTGCTCCGCGCGTCGGTTATCCACGCTTTCAGAACATGTGCAGCTAATGTTTCTGTGACAACGCCCTCTGTTTAGTTGCTTTGCAGACGTTTACTTGCTGCCTGATTATCGATGATTTCGCGTTCGCTTGGTTTCGTTTTAACGATGCAGTAATTTGCTCCTACGAAGACCAAATTTAATAAATGTTTTTAACAGAAAGAGTGAATAAATAATTATTAAAGTTTCTTGTAATTGTGCTGTTCGGATGCTGGTGGAATAGAATAAAATATTGATTGCTTGGTTTCTGCACTGATTAATAAATCTTTTTAGCAAAACATATGATTGAAAACATTATTTAAAGAACTTAAACATTTCCAGAAAAATGAACTTGAATACATTTTGCTGATACAAAAAATTGTTCTTTGCTGGTAGAATGCCAACCCGTATTTTCAATAATTTTTATAATGCTCATTGAATTTGATTATTACAGCTGTATTTGTTTTTTCGTATCATTAAAATAGAAACCTACCAAATTTATAAGTCCCGACATTTTTGTGTCTTGAAGTGCCTGCTACATAATTTTTGGTTTTAACCAAGATAAATATTCTGCTTTATTATTTTTCCCCAAAAATTTAACAATTTTTTATATTCAACGGCAATAGACATAATAAAATCTATTCCTATTTATAGTTTATTATGTTATAAGGACGGAATTTGATTACGTTTAATCTTTCCATATGATTCAAAATGCATCAAACACAATGGATCTAACAGGCCTATTTCGGCCTTAATTGACACAAATCGGTGGCAGCGAGAATTGCTATGACTGTATTTCTAACCCAAGAACATTAGGCTCATGATCATAGAAAATTCATTCCCGTTACCATGGAATATGCGCATCGCATACAATTTTCAGATAAATGCCAAGTTATTATTTTTGTCAGAACTTTTCTGATGGATCCTTACTTTTGTTTCAACAAGACATTACCTTTCATTATATAACAAACACCGTGCTATTCGAGGTCGGTATTATTCAATAATAAAAAAACATTGTTATTAACAGTTAGATACTGTTATGTATTTAATTGGAGTATTTCAGGAGTACCGCGAAAAGTGATTGCTGATATGGATCAAGGATTTGCTGTGGTAACAGGTGTTCAAAAGTAGTTGTAATTTTCAATTATGTTAAAAAAATTACAATCGTTTAAAACCTATGTTGTTGGAACCAGGTACCTATTCGGTAACCATAGTAGTGTTATTGGGTACTGGCACAACAGCCTTTGTGTTGGTATCCTTTACAGACTCGGTATATATATATATATATATATATATATATATATATATATATATATATTATATAGTAAGTTAGCTTTAAAGTCGCATTGTCGAAGACTTTATATGAAGTTAGCTTCACTAATGCAGGTTTTACCGTCCTATATTCCAATATTCCTTATCCAAATATGTAGTGGGTAAATGACGTTATACCGGCTCCTACTGATGCGTCGCCAGTATGCACCACATGAATGTGCAGATGAGATTATACTTTCTGTTTATGCTGACTTTGGTTTTTGCTTCTGGCCATATTTGAACTAATTTGCTACTAGGTGGGCAGCACTTAATGCACAAAAGAAATATTTAATGCTTAATTTTATATAGGTCATCGACATGAATTAGAAATTAAAAAGAAGGTAAATACGATTTCTCTTCGAGAGAAGTTCCGTCCTTATTAGGTACACATTTGTAGTAGTCGGTATTAACACAGCTGAGTTTCGACAATGCACCAGTTTAGTGCAATCATGAAGCTCATATCAAAATCTAGGAAAGCCCCGCATTGAATACAATTTTCAGTTTTATACAAACTTCAGTTTTTAATTCAAGTGGATCCTCGTGGGAATCGCTTTTGGCCTGGAGTTACGACACATAATTTCCGATATATCACTTATGGACAGGCCTAATTTTGTCTGAGAATGTGAATTTGAATTAAAGTATAATGCTAATAATCGATTATTATCCTTTTTGTTGTAACACAACTAGATAATATACAAATTAGTTAATGCAATAAACATATTTGCTCGGTTTCAATTACATTTAGCAATCACCTATGATAAATCGAATTACTGCGGCCTGAATGTAAATCTGGTGGCATTCGAATTATGATCATGAAACTCATTCAATATGTCACCGTTGTCGCGCATTTCTTGCAATTGTATAAAGTCAGGATTTCGGATTGTCTTTTTTACATGTGAATCCTGTGTGATTTTAAACTTAAAAGTCAAAGAGCGATCACAGATCTTTATTTTAAGACAGAAACCATGCATTTATATATATATATATATATATATATATATATATATATATATATATATATATATATATATATATATATATATATATATTAGAATTTAGATGATGCCTTATTTAACCCGTTGGCTTATTAAAGCATCTGCTTCCTCTCCCAGACTACCATTGGTTTATCCTTTAATATGCCACTATATTAATAAATTAAATTTAATTCGAGCTTCCAAATATCCCCACGCGGGAAACTATCATTGCCTTATACATCTCCAGATGCATCAGAGACCGATACGCAGTGATTAACAATTCCCTACAATAAGAGCTATTTTGCAGAAATTGAATGTGGTCGTATTTATGAAAAATATATGTATTTAATAAATTTAGCATATATATATATATATATATATATATATATATATATATATATATATATATATGTTTTTGAACTGTGCCATCCTCTCAGAGAAAATCAAAAAGATCAAATCGAAGGTGCCATTGTTCCGGCTCCGTTCATGTATGAAATTTCTGGAAATTAGCTGAAGAGTTTCCAAAATAAATCTAGAACCAGTCTACATGATGAGGTGCCTATACTACATTATGCAATACTTGGATTTAAACCAACAAATATATATATATATATATATATATATATATATATATAATTTGATTGGTGTTTGTATAAAGTTCACGACCTTGATTTAAATGATTGTTATTACCACCCTCGCCAATCAACGATTTTTAGTACAGATATATATATATATATATATATATATATATATATATATATATATATATATATATATATATATAACTTTATTCGCCATTGACTCCGTTTACTTATTCTTGCATTTAGTATCTGCACACGCACCGGTCAACGCAGACAATTTATGGCTATATCTGCGTGTATGTTTCTGCGTTTGTGTTTAGTTGTGAATGCATGAACGCGTACAGCCAAAAATGAAAAAAAATTGTCTACGTCAACCTAACTTCCAGGCAACATTATAACCAAATCTTAACCAATCACACTACGATAAATCAAAACAAACGAGACTATCGACACCGGATTAACAACAATGCTAACACACGAAAACAAAAACAAAAAAAATGCTTTATTCTAGGCAATATTTAAATTTACCCCAAATGTCAAGAATGAAGTCAAATGCACAATACTTTTGGATGAAATTATTTCTGTTGAATTAGCATTATGAAAGCATATCTGAATGACATTTAGAAGCGGCAACTCGCATACTACAGAGATGATGTCTTCGATTTATAAAACAAAAAAATAATATCATAAAGTTTGTTGAAAATAGAGGCTAGAGTTAATTTAATAATATAAGTTATTTAGATCAGTAAAGGAGTTCCACGGTTGTACAATAAAATAAACAGTAAATGTTATAGCGGATACGTTTTTAGCATCATAAATCATGAAACGAGATCCAAAATGGCGCTGGTACAATGGAACAAGAGCGGGAAATTTTCTGTGAAGTGTTAACTGATAAGATTTTACTTTCGTTTATTAACTTCAAGGATGTTATATCAATTTAAACACCAGTCCAATTATGTGCATACATTTTAGTATTAACTAAGCACTGTATAATGTAGAAAAGACAATTTATTTAGTCGACCGGTTTCGTCCTTACTGGGAACTCATCAAGTGCTGGGCAGAATTTGTCACAAACAAGGCCCGAACCTGGGAACGTCTGCTTCAGAATCTGGTGCTCTAACCACTGAACCACCCTGCTGGACACTCCAAATAGTTTTCTGTTATATACTATAAAATTTTTCTTGGTTATCCTTTCCTTTAGATGGAGCCTAAATAGCATACCTTTAGACCTAAAGTTCAAAATAACCATCGACAATCTGTCATTATTGAACAGACGCCACGTTACAAAGGGAATCAGTATTTAATTGAACAATTAAATACTTAAATGAGCTTTGGATGCGCAGGCAGTGATAGCAATTACTTAAATCATGATTTCGATGTTTATGTTAATAGCAGTCCCAATATGTAAATACATTTGACAGTATAATTTAAGCACTATTTATTTTATAAAAGTCAATTCAACCAGTAGACTGGTTTTGTTGTTATTCGGTGTGGTGTGTGGCAGGGTGGCTCAGTGAATTGATTAACTGATTCCAAAACAGACGTGCACAGGTTCGAGTCTTGTCCGCGAAAAATTCTGGTCAATATTTGATGAGATCCTAATAAGTACGAAACAGTCTGCTGGATGAATTGCTTTTTCTATATTATAAAATGCTTAGTTTACAATGACAAGTTTATGTACATAAAAGGAACGGCTTTCATCGAGATCAAAATCTTGATTTAAATAATGGTTATCACCATCTGCGCAACCAAAGTTCGTTTAATTACTTTCGTTTGTTTCATTTCTTAAATTGTTCCATTTATAACATCTTTGTTAAAGTTTTCAACCAAGTGAAATTAGAAAATGGGAAATGGTTAAACTATTTTAAATTTTGCGGCAATTTTTAATTTGAATTTGTGTGTTGATATGTGAATCTAGGTGGATCTGACGATAGTTCAAATATTGAAGCCATGAAATGTTTCACGCGAAGTTCTCCGGAATAAAAAGGTAACCCACAAGGAAACTGAACTTTTAGCAGCAGAATTTATAAGATTGTTGGTCTAATTAAATTAAAGATCTGAATAGTTGACTTAACTGCTAGTAAGACAAGCTTGAAATAACATGTTTTATCACAAGCATTCGATATGCTAGAGCAAGAATGCATGTCATTTGTTAATAAATTGTATTTGTGGTCACAATCTGCATATACGATGCTACACTACAATTTTCGGTATAGAAAAATACAAAATCTTGGAATTTATATAAATTTAACGAATTTGAGATTAACACCAATCCTCTTATTAAGGATACTGTCCGACGGACGTATAGATGTGTATCGATCTTCTATGGTCATTATTATAGCATGGCGGCAAACTGACAGAGGAGGATCGATATTTAATACATATTTAAGATAAGAATATTTGGATCTGAAATTGTCATTCCAAGTAACCTCACTGAAAATTTACTTGACTCGAAATTTCGACTGCACAAATTCTATGCACTTACGAACATACTTGTGCAATTATCGCCGCGTGTATGCAAGTTATACAATTGGATATCCCTTGATGGCATTGGTGGTAGAAATAATTCTTTTAAAAAGTTTTGTTCAAACGAGATAAACACCAATCCATTTTTATTAGTCCAATCTCACAACAGACAAGCAGTTTGAATACTGTCCGCGGTAAATTCTGCACTGTCCGGAATGAGCTCCCAATAAGAACGAAACCGGTCTGCTGAATGAATTATCATTCTACACTATTTGATATTTTGTTTATACTGACAAATGTATGTACATAATGGGACAGGTGCTTATATCAAGGTCGCAACCTTGATTTACAATAATTTCACACTAGTCATTTTTACAACTTCGTTTGCCGTATTTTACCATTTAAAATTTTTGTTAACGCATCTTATCTCGACCAGTATCTAATTATTTTATTTATATGTATGAGAATTAAATTGACGTAAATCCCCTATAATTTTAAATCAGTCACACGAACTATAAATGCTACCATCATTTGCGCATACTAGCGATTAAAATTTTTGGGAAAAGCCAATAAAATTTTCTATGAACATTCTCTACAACATTCTGATATTTTAACGTGAAAAACAACAAAATTTACAGCGTCTAACTCTACACTCTAAAGCCTCACAATTTCTACAATGGTGCGGAATACGATGAATAAAGTAGACTAATAATGGTTGTAAAATAGTTCACTGTCAAGTTACCGAATAACGATCTGATCGAGTGTGACAAATATTAACAGTTGCCTTCAGGAGATTGCATGAACTGTGAGTCGGGTAAAAGATGGAATGGATGTTAATATCGCTACTTAAGTAGTGGCCTTACTTGAACTTAAGTTAACGTGATTGTTTATTTACACCTAGATGCAGCAGTACACGCAACGGTTGGGTAGCCTGTTAAAAGCAGACCGTTTATTGTTCCGTATATATAGAATTTACACTCCGGTGAATTAGGCGAGGAGTGTTGACAATATAATTTGCAAAAGTATTTAACTATAGATTTATTATTTTATTACTGGTTAATCAATTAATTGTAGTGAAATCCATGAAAATTTTATTCTTTGTATCTTTTTATGAGTTGTAGGCTTATTGAAGTACATTTAAATTACACCCTTATATTAATTATTCTTTCGTTGAGTAATTTTTCTGTCTCTTATATTGCTATTAATTACTTTATTTTAGATCCTAATTAGGCTTTCTATTTTTCAAAACTTTCATAATTTAAATGGACATGAATTTTTGTTTTGTCCTAATTCTATCCATTGCGATCACCATGGTAATACATAATTTCACATGATAAGAATAAAACGGTTAGTCTGATGCGTGCAAAGAGCAAATTAACATCAACTGACTGCAGTTTCACATAGATGTATAGACATGAGTATTAACTATATTTAAGTGAACACTTTTATCCATATATTAACGCACACATACACAAACGTATCGTGCGCATATGTTGTAAAAGGACATACTACTTTGTTGAACAAACCAGTTCGAAGTACAATTCGAGTGATGTGAGTGAAATTTTACACGTGCACGGTTAGTGTGTTTTTAATTTTATCACTTACCTAGGCATGCGAGTATAAATAGTTTATTTGGTTTGTTAGGCTCCTCAACCTATAATGTGATGAAAAACTGAGTTACGTCATTTCACATTATGAGTTTAAAACAAATAGTCTAACGTATGTAGAGTGAAAATTAAACTTAAACCACTCTAATTTAAGTCAGTTGGTTTTACACAGCACCTATTTACATACATATATTACGCGCATTTATATAAAAAATCGTAAGATAGTTATTAAACTTATCCGAAAAATTTATAAATAATATTGCCTTGTTTTATTAGCTTGTTTCGAAGACTTCGGAGGTATTGTGGACAAACGAAGAATGCCGTCGAAGGTATTTGAAATATTTCCGACATAGTAAATAATTATGACATAAAATGTGTTAGCCATAATACAGATCATGTAAATTTTATTATACCAACTCCGCATGAACAATTCTATTCTGTTAAACAATAATTAGAATGGAATGACTGCAGAAAAGCCGTCAATTTTTTCAATAAATAGACTCAAATAAAAGAAGCAACATGTGAGGAAAGTGTCAAATAAATTATTTTTTAAATTTACGTTTAAAACATTTGTCATTCCTAAATATTTGAGATTTAAGTGACATTTTAAGTAAAATGCGTATTTCATGTCACTAAAGCATGATCTTTGTTTAAGTATTATGATTCGTGATTGAGATAAATTTTAATTTGTATATATTAAGGTAGGCACAATTTGAAGTGACATTTTAAGTAAAATGCGTATTTCATGTCACTAAAACATGATCTTTGTTTAAGTATTATGATTCGTTATTGAGATAAATTTTAATTTGTATATATTAAGGTAGGCACAATTTGAAGATCGATGCGAATTTCTTTGTTACGCGCGGATTATTTTAAATGTACCGAAGAGTTTACTGATAAATCCCGTGAAAGAGAACGTGAGAAATTCAGAAATAGACATGATAGAAAGTTGACTGACTTGAGTTATTATAGTTATTTCGAAGATAATACTAGTTCAGTTGAATCAAGTTGAATTGCTTTACCACGCTTTGATCAATTCCAAATAATAGAACAGTTGAAATGAGGTCACTAAAGAGGATTTTAAAACGGCACTTCAACTTTCAGATAAGGATCAGGTTTAACTTGAATTGGACGCTGGTACAATGATTTTAACAAATCAATAGGAGACATTTATCCGAATTATGAAATTCAACGATTCAGAAATGAGTTAATGTCGAACAATTTTATATGCCAAAAAGTGTACATCGGAGGTGCTACGCTTCTGATGAATCAATCAGATAATAATTTAAAAAATAAAAGAACAGTTAATTAATAACAAAGAATAAAATAAAATAACGAAAGACCCAATGGATGGGTTACAAAGACTAGTAAAATTATTAATAAATGATATGACTTTTTGGGATGAATTGAATTCGGCATATAGTAACACTCTCATATAAAGAGATAAAGTTTCATTCAGAGTGGATTGTGTGGTGAAAATATATGAACCATGTAGCTCATCAAGAATTATTTTCGATGTCAGCATTCCAGAACATTTTATATTTCTAAATTTCTATGTTATTGATTAAGAAAGGATTCATACTTCTTCGACCAAACATTAATGATTTCTTATCAGTTAGCTGAATTTGATGATAAATGTGTACTGATAGATTGACGAGTTTGGGCGAGGTATCAATATACACAAATATACCACTAACGAAGACCTGGATTTTTCTCGACGTTTCCTTTTTCCGTTGCTTGTAATATTAGGAGTTAAAATGAAAATTTAGCTCACTCTGCAGATGATGTGTATATGCATGTCCTCTAATTGTTCTACATTTCCAAAATCAATTTTATACACAAATTAGAGGTATTAAAATCGAATAGACATTTGTAGGTTTCAATAGAAAACATTTACGCATTATATGGAAAATAATATTATAGAAATATTCCGAAATTAAGAGGAGGTATATTGAGGTAGGAGGCTTACTCGGAAATCCTACTTAATTTCATTTCGAATCCTCAGTATCTGATGAACATTTGTATTTTAAAATCATTATTAATAAGAAGACTAATTAACGGACAAAACATTGACAGTTGGAATTAGTCAGTCAGCGTGAAATCCTCAACTCCATGGTTACCATCATAATTTAATAAAATCAACAAAAGTGGATTCCATTAGTAAATTTAATCCTAATTTGAGGTACGTAAAATCTTATAAAATAAAGATGAATGTAGGATCATGGTGTTACCGAACTCTAAAATAAACAGGAAAGTCAAATCAGTAATCATAAAATACAATAGAAGAACTGTTTTATGACAGGCTCTTAATATGTGCAAGAGACTCCCTAACCAAAAATTTAAAAAAATTGAATTATTAGAAACATTGGGTGTTTATGAAATATTATGCAAAGTGTGTAGTCCCACGTATGCTGGTAAAACTATGCGCCCACTCAAGGTAAGAAAAGGAGGACATAGAACTGCATGTAAGTATGGACATGTTGCTAGATCTGATCCTTCCCATCATGTAGTGGTGAGTGGACACACAATTACCTGAAATGACTGTAGGCGCATAACGATATGCAGTCTTAAATGAGCGGCAAGATTGATTATTGAATCTACTGAATAAAAATCAATAGATGATATTATAAATGAAACAGCGCTGGAAAATTCATTCGGTTCGATCTTGAATACAGTTTAATATAATGATAGGAAAAAACGATTGTCAAAATCCAAATTTGAACCTAGCTTAATTAAAAGTTTAAGACTATTTGATTAAAATTTGCATATTACTGGGCCTATTATTTTAACACTGGTTAATCCATTATTGATAGTAGGATCCAAACAAATTTCACCTTTCAATGCTTCTTCTATTATATCTTTTATTCAGGACTAATTGTGAATTGAAAGTTTATTAAAAGAATATTATATTTTTCCCTTTATTATTTTTTCGTTCGTTAAGTAATTGTCATATCTCCCCTTTTCTTACCATTATCTGTTAGAAATCACATACTATTTAATCGTTTTATTTTGCTAAACTTCGATCATCTACCCGGGCGTGCATTTTCTTCGGTCCCAACTCTATTTGTTGAGATAACTCTGGTATTGAAGGGGTAAATTAACATCTATTGACTACAGTTCACATAGACGGATATAAATATGTATTAATTATATTTACCTGCATATTTTCGAACTATAAATACGCAAATGCATACACATACCTGCCGTGTGTCTGTCTAAAGCTGTTATTAAACAAGCCAGTCAGAAATACAACTCGAGAGGTTCGAGTGAAATTTCACGCGCGTATGTTTCGTGTGTTTTTAAAAATTTTATCACTTACATAGACATGATGTTAATGAGAGTTTATTTGAATTTTTTCTCCCCACCATAAAATATAAGGGAAAACTGAATTACGTCATTTCACATGTTGAGTTAATAAAACACACCAACGCACGTAGACGTACAATTAAATATTATTCACTCTTATTTTACATAGTTGAATTTACGCAAC
Source organism: Eudiplozoon nipponicum (assembly GCA_029291075.1). Lineage (NCBI taxonomy): Eukaryota > Metazoa > Platyhelminthes > Monogenea > Mazocraeidea > Diplozoidae > Eudiplozoon > Eudiplozoon nipponicum. The sequence goes on from JAQBSW010000430.1 coordinate 127,689, forward strand.
AGTTATTGGCATACAACAAATATGTCGCGCGTCTAAATGGTTATTTTTGGACTCATCTGTCAGAAGTACAAAATATATGTGACTATCGGAACTAGTGCACTTGTTTTTTTTTGGTTTTTTGAACGACTTTTGATGTATTGCAGACTAATGAAGCCTACCGACAAAGGTATCCGAAATATTTCCGACTAAGTAAATAACTAGGACATGAAGTGTTTTGGCCAAAACACCGATCATGTAATTTTGAATATACCAGTTCCTAATGAAATTTAAAATTTTTTTAAGGATGGTACCGAAACCGGATTAACAACAATGCTAGCCAACAACGACAAAAACAAAATCTGCTTCGTTCTAAGCAATATTTAAATTTATCCAAAATGTCAAAAATGAAGTCAAAAGCACAATTTTTTCGTAAGAAAACGGTTGATATTATTTATGTAAAAATTGCATTATGAAAGCATATCTGTATGACATTTAAAAGCGGTAACTCGAAGACTACAGAGAGGATGACTTCGGTTTGTAAAGCTAAAAATAATATAATATAACTTGAAGAAAATATTGAATAAATTGAATTTAATAATATACGTTATTTAGATAACTAAATGAGTATCAAGATTGTACAATCAAATGAACACGTTTTCAACATCATAAATCACGAAATGAGATATAATATCGCTCTGTAAGAATGGAAATTTAGCGGAGAAATCCTTTGTGAAGTGCTGACTGATATAAAATTACTTTCTTTTGGTTTACTTATTAAGTGTTTCCATTTATTAAATATTTTTTTCACGATAGGCTAAACATTGATCTACACAAGTTTACGGGAAGTAAATGATTTATGTGTCATATTTCTATAACTTGCCTCGTTTTGAAAGTATTTTAGAATTAACCATTATTTAAAAATGCCTTGTTCATATTAGAATACGCTGGCATCATTCAAATGACCAGATTCCTTTCTCTTGCTATATTTATACATTCAATATATTTTCGTTTAGTTCAAGGAAGTTTTCGAAGTTAAATTTTGAAATTTTCAAAAAACTGAAAGTAAAATAGGGGAAATTGTTTAAACTATTTTAAATTTTTCCGCAATTTGTAATTTTAATCTGTTAGTTGAGTTGTTCATATAGATTGGTCTCATAGTTGGTCAAAATTTCAATCCATGAAATGCTTCACGCGAAGTACCACGGAACACAAAGAATCCCACAAGCAAATTGAATTTTTATAAGCAGAATTTATAAGGTTTTTCATCTAATTAAATCAACGATATGAACAGTTTAAATAACTGTTATTAAATCTCATATTTGAAGCATCTTGTTTTATAACAAGCATTCCAACTACTAGAGCACGAATGCGTGCCACCTGATAAGGAATTTCATTTTTGGTCATGATTTGCATATACGATGTTACACTACGAATTCATATATCGAAAAAATTAACAAATCATGTCATTTACATAACATTTTTGAACTTGAAATAAGCACCAATCCATTTTTAATTAAGCTGTCGTACAAAGTAGCAAGAACACCGTTCGTCGCACGTATCGATATGTTTCGACCTTCTAAGGTTACCATCCTAGCACGGCAGCACACTGACAGAGGAGGATCAATTTTTAACGCATATTTAAGATAAGAAAATTGAGATCTGCAACTGCCATTCCTAGTAGTCTAGTATAAATGTAGTTGACTGGAAATATTGATTGCAAAACTTCCATACATTCAAGGATATAATTGCTGCAGTTATCTTCGTGAGTATGCAAGTTCTACAATTGGATATTCCTTGATGGCACAGGTAGTGATAAAAATTTGTTAAATAAGTTTCGCGCAAATGAGATAAACACTAATAAATTTTTATTAATCCAATCGCACAATTTGGACAAGCAGATATACACAATTTTCATATTCACCTTTGCTTGTCAAAGTTTACCATTTTAAAATTAATTAAGAAAGTCTTATCGCGATCGATAACAAATTCATTTTATTCATACACAAATCCTCTGGTATTTTAAACCAATCACACAAAATATAATTACTATCCTCATTTGCACAAACTGGTGATTAAATGGTTTGGGCATAGCCACCAAAATTCTCTATTAACATAAGACTCCGATGTTTCACGACATTATTAAAATTGAGCGTGCAAAATAGCAGAATTTTTAAAGTTTTACTCAACTCCCTAAAGTCTCACAATTTCTAGAATGGCGTGGTATATTGTGCAAATTTATTATTGAGATAGAATAAATTTCATTAAAATTGAGAATTCTGTACACCTGTTTCTTCAGCTTCTCCATATACATTGGCCTTGATAAATCGCCAGTAAACACAAAACTCATTTGTATATAAGATTATACTTTTCGTTATTGTTGACTTTATAAAATCTTTCTGGTCAAGCTTGATCTAATTTGTTATATTAGTTCTCCGCAACAAATAATAAATAATTATTATATATTTTATTGATTGGTGCCTTGATTAACGCAAAATGCGCGGGTGGTGATAGGAATTCTTTAAATCAAATTCGCGAGCTTGAATTAAACACCAATCCTATTGTATTTTTAACCAGTCGTCGAACAACAAAGCAGAACTACCGCCAGTCGCACGCAATGACGCATTTCGACCTTCCTTAATCATCAGTAGAGCGTGATTGCAACCTGACTAGTGAGGATCAAATCACAATGTACATATAAGTTAAGAAAAATCAGATATGCGGCTCTCGCCTCTGGTGGACTTGCGTACATTGCACTTCACTAGAAATGTTGGCTGCAAAATTTCTATGCAGTCACGAAAATTAGCGTTTTTGCAATATTCGCCACATATATAAGTAATACAATTAAATAATCATTTATAGCCCGGGTGGTTGTAGCATTTGGTAAAATAAAGTATGCGAGCTTAAAGTAAACACCAATCCTATTGTATTCTTCACCAGTCATCGTACAACATAGCAAAACTACCACCAGTCGCACGCACTGACGCGTTTTCACCTTCCACGATCATCATCACAGCGCGAAGGCAAACTGACTAGAGAGGATCAAACCACAAGACTCATTTAAGTTAAGAAAAATCATATATAGTCTCGAATGCATTGTAATTTACTGGAAATATCACGCAAAAATTGTTTGTGACTAATCTTTGTCATGAATGTTTATGAAAGCTTAGACGCCAGCTGTTATCGTTGTTTAATTTGCAAACGCAAATAAGCCCCACTGCGACTGGGAGGCTCAGTTGTTAGAGCACCAGATTCCAAAACAGACGTGCCCATGTTGGAGCCCTTTCGGTGGCTCATTATGGACAGTACGTGATGAATTACCAATAGGGACAAAACTGGTCTACTGGATGAATTGCATTTTCTTTATTATGCAGTGCTTATTTAATAATAAATATGTACACATATAATGGGTTAGGTGTTTATATCATGATCGCAAACTTGATTAACTGTAATAGTTATCACCGCAAGCGCAACCAATGTACATTTAATTAGTAATAGAATGGCGATCCGAAATGGAAGTATATGAGACCACACGATGATTAGTCGCCGTGTAATAGTGCCCTCTAACAGACCAAACGAATAAGCTTCACTGGCCTTTTGGAGGGCGGAGCCTGCAGACATCAGTTATGAAATTCTTTGTGATCTCTCGAACAAGCCTCTGGAATGGCAGCTTACGGATTAGTAGATCGGTTGATCTTTGGCAACGCCGGATTTTAAGCAAGGCAACGGTCCCCGGACGGCTACGATGTGGCTTCTCAACACCACCAGTTTCAGATGCACTCTTACGAGTTGCCTTAGTTGCCAACTGCTTATGAGGTGCCTTACCACCGGTACTTTTGCGATCAGACAGTTCTGTACGATCCATAGTACAAGGGGAACTGATTCGATCGCCACCCACGCGAAATTAGAGTTACTCATGATTAGTTCACGAGAGAGTATGTACGGATGGGCTATCCGTGTTTTTAATTTATCCATGGTTTGCCGAACGGTAGACCATGCGAAATATGAAACAAGATTCTGAAATTTTTATTTAACAGATAAACAACAATATATGACGTATTACTGGTTCCATTGTAAACCATTCCAATACGCAAAGATAAAATTAGTGGTTAGCATATATTAAAGACATAAATTTCTCATTTTATCGTTAAATAACTACAAATCATCACGTTTATATACATTCTAAATGGAAAAATGGAAAAGTTGTAGCTAAAAGCAATTCAAAATAGAAGATCAGCCCATCTTTTATGTGCATCAAGATTAATAACCGACCATGCCTTTTCTGCTTGTAAAAATGGGGCTATGATTTAGTTATCCATAGTACTGCATAAATTACTAACTCATATCCGTTCTAGTATTTGGTAATCATCTGAAAAGAAATACCTGTGCATCATGCCTGTGGGGTTTCAATATTAATTTGCACAATAGCAGAATTGTATTCACCCGGTGATCGCACACATTCGTTTACATTGCGCTACGCTTTAACTCCAGGTGATAACCACCTAGACGATGCGACTATGGCATTATAACAGCAAGTTACATATTTGTATTAATTAATAATAATTTTGGTTGACATTATTTATATTTAATTGCTGGTATTGTCAAACAGGCTACTTTATAAGACACGCGTAGTTTAGTTGGATTATGTTTTCGTGTTTAAGTGGCTTCTACTTTATTCATTGTTATAAGGAAAACAGTTATTCATAAAATTAGTTTTTAGGCAAACTGTCTTATTTTCTGGTCACACAATTTTCGGTTACATTTGAATATCTCTGGTCAAAGTTAATTCAATAAATTTTCTATGAAAGCCATTAAAATTTAATCAATTCTTTGCTTTGTTACATTTGTCATCCCTTACATTTTGACTAACCAGTTCGTATATTCTTAAAAAACAGACGTGAAATATTGCTAATTTTCACTGGAATAGCAGAAAGCTGCTATAATAACAATACTGTGCAAACCCGGTTTGTTTATGGTAAGTTCTTCATTTTAATTTATCATAAAATCGCCTTTGAACAGCACATCAAAGTAATTTAGATATTCATCATTTTTTCGACAATAAATCAAAATTCTTTTGCACTTTCTTATAGCTTTGAAGCTGTTCTCTTGAATGCGATCTTCTTATAAATATAAGGTAAGTTCACTCAATATAGCATACACTATTTTATGTGATGTGTTGTCAAGTATCCTATGAAATGTTTTGCTAACATCGTAGATAGCGTGCTCCCCATTGTCATATTAACCACTTGTTCCGTACTTCTTCCAGTGAAACGAAAGTATACATATTTTAAACAAAACAAAATGAGTTTGCTAGTGCAGTGAATTAATATTTTATTATCAACGGTGTTTTAATTTGTTATTTACTGTATATGATTGCAGTTATATTACACATGTACTAATTGTCAACTCATAACACAACCTAATTCCTTGACACGGATAAAGTATGTTAATATCATAATTTGTCATTGTAGAAAAATTGATTTGTTGTCAATTTCCTTATCCGGAGCTTGGCTCTAATTTGTCTGCAAAACTTAATATTTCCTAAGCAAAATAGTTGGACTGTGGTTCAATGTTTTTGAGCGACATCTACCTCCTTAAAATTGGCAAACTAAATATAAACAAAGTAGTTAGCATCAGCAAACGAACAGCTAGTGGGCGATACAATGCTTACATTTTTCAGCATTCGGCATTATTTATTTTGGTACAGATAATAAAACAATTAAAGAAATGGTCAATATTAACGGAATAACACACAAACTAGCCAAGACTAGCCAAAATACAAGCAAAGACACACCGTTATTAAAAGTTATTGTTTCAATTTTAACGGGTGCCGTAGACAGCCAGTGCATTTAGCTGCAAGCATCAACGTGTGCAAACGAAAATTGTTTGCATAATCAAGGCTATTTGAATACGACATTACATAACTTTCTTTTATTGCTAAGACATCAACCAAAATCTCGAATTCTCTTCTATTTAGTAATTATCAAATACAATTTGCACGTACTGACACCTATTAACCTTCATTAATTAGCTTTAGGGCACAAAAAAATGACGAATGGGGTAAATTTAACCATAATAGAGATATTTAAACTTACGTCAATCGATTTATAAATATTGATAAGGCACGAATGACAAAATTTATACTAATAAGCTATTGTTTGTTGAGCTGGCGGGGATAAAAATATTTAAATGAAGGTGGTTGCGATTTGGGTATAAATAACAACCCATTATATATATATATATATATATATATATATATATATATATATTATTTATTCATTCTTCTATTGAAGCTATTAGTTGATAAAATGTAATTTCGAATATATTTTAAACCTCTTTATTGCATATTCCAAAACGTTTAGGTAAGTGGCTAGAGGAGTTAAAATTACGATAAAAATAAGCAACGCTGTAAAACAATATTACTCAGAACAAAACACGAATGTTCATGTTCAACCAAAATAGACATTCTAGCTCGTTTTTTAACCGATCAGATATTACGGTAAAAACATTGCACAGAGACCATTCATTCAGATGGAGCTTTGCTTGCAAACTTTTTACAAATATGTCCAGGTAGTAAACACGTGAGTTAAATTTTTACAAGTATACACATACCGTGCATGCAAATCACATGCATAAAATTTTACCTTGAGTTTTCTATGTAAATTTAGAATATTGAATATTTGTTGTTATATATGAATGGCAACGAAAATGATCTATATATATATATATATATATATATATATATATATATACTGAATTAAAATCCAATGACAAGATCTTGATTAAATATCTTTTTTCCATTAGGATTAATCATTACATTATGTAGAAAATGCAATTCAACCAGTAGGCCAATTTAGTCCTTATTAAGAAATGATCAAGTATTGTTCAGAATTTGTTACTGTTGGGATTTGAACAGGGTCAATTTTTAAAGAAGACTAACTACAAAAAAAGAAAATGCGTCCCTGTTCGGTCCCCGTACGTTGAAAATTCTCAACTATGTTTGACATGTTATCGATAAATACCAAACCAGTCAATTGGATGAAGTGATTTGCTAACTAATGCAACATTAAGTTTATACGGACATTATATATATATATATGTAATTCCATGGATTACGTTGTTTTGTTCTTATATTTTAATCAATGGGGAAAATTGCAAAGATATATATATATATATATATATGGGTATGTGCGTTGCCAGTATAAATTGCCACGTACGTGACTTGAAACATAATTTTTAGCTTAAAGAGATAACGTGCATTATATAATTTCTTCCAGAGTAGTTCAATTATTTATCGTTTCCTCAGGTGACGACAGATCGCGGAGTAGGAGGTAGGTGGAATTCTGTGTCAGCCGCGATGCCGAATTGATTCCTTTTGAGAAAAAGACTGATCAGAAAACCTAATCTGGAATTAAACTCGAGCATTGTACGTATTACGTGGCCTAGATTGCGCATGGGATTATTATGCAGCCCTAGTACGAACAGTGGTAACAAAGGTTCAAAAAAGTACAGCGTATGTGTCAAATAAGGACAAAACTGATCAACTGAGAGAGTTTGAATTTGCTTCTTTTTGTATCGTATGTTTTTACTGACTTTATATATATATATATATATAGGTAAGAGAGCCTATGTGTTTTACTATATCAGCAACATATCGATTGTTGCTATTAAAATTTATATATATATATATATATATATATATATATAAATTTTAATAGCAACAATCGATTATATGTTTGCTGTTGGTATAGACTAAAAATTACGTAAGATAGGAAATGTAACACACCCAATGGGACATTTTTCTTTCTTTTGGGACATTCATCAGGCACTTTTCAGTATTTCCTTGACTGTCGTTCCAACTTGAGCACATTTTCTTTATAGTCTTGCAACTAATTCACTACGCCTCCTCATTTGTGCATTGTATGACATCTTCAGTTACAACACAGCGTAAGTTTTGGGTCCTTCTTCCCTACGGGGGGAGCATTTTCGGCATAACTTTAGACTCAAAGTTGCAGCTATCCATTGCCGATTGTCTTATTAATAAATTACAATGACTGGACTGGATGGTAATCTATATTTAAACATAGCAAAAGATAGAAAATGAAATTTATGACGTAACTCTGTTTCAGCAATATTGACCACTCTTAACGTACATGCCAGAATTGCCCCTGCCAGGGTTTTAACTTTGAGGCAGTTGATAAAGAATGACCTACCTCAACTACTATGTCACTGGAGTCGCGCAATGTATGCAATTTTGAATTAATTTGCAACTGTTATGTCAGATTAATTGGAAATCGCTTCTGGCCTAAAGTTCGAACTACCCAACTTGTTTTAGTATTATAGAACAAACACCGTACCAGCTGGTGAATTACTATTGAATTAAAGTGTAATGAAATGATTTGAGTATATTTAGGTATTTAAAAACAATTGGAAGTAATTAATTAAGCGGCTAGTATGCTGGTAAGCTATCAATAGCGCCACCATTACTTAATATGAAAGTTTACCTTTTATACCAATTATGCCTAATTCTTAAAGTTATATATGCATATATATATATATATATATATATATACGCTGCCTATGTAAGAAAATTTATGTTTATGGGAGTATCAAATAAATTTATTATCGTTGGTTTAACCTTAGAATAAATTATATGGAAAATTTGTCCGTCTAACATACAATAGTTGTTCTCAGACGTTTCTTCAAAATTTATATTTTTTAGTACAATTTCCGTATGTTCATGACTGGAAATTCCTAGCCATAGTTGAAATGGGCATGCAAAATTGATTAGATTAAAAATAATTAAATGAAATAAATTACAAATTAGAAGATAATTAACGTTGATTGCTTTATTTATAGAAGAACTAAAGATCACACAAATGCTATTAGTTAAAAACCTGTTAAATCATTTTTCTTTATTGCTCTCTTTTTCTAATTCTCTCACTCAAACTCTCTCTCCCTAACTATATACTAAATATTTTCCATAATTCTTATGCAATCTCAATCAATAAGTGGTCAACTTTATAAATATAATACGCGTGGCGAAGACAGCAAAAAAAGTATTCTGTGAATGATTAGAAATTATGCGGACGAAATTTCCAGGTAAGTTCAGTGTATGCAAGACCAGTCATGGTGATAAACACACATTTCATTTTCCACACACTTTAAAGGCATTGTGGTATTATCCTCGTTAGTCAGTTTGGTGGCGTGATACGGTAATGATCACGGAAGGCCGAAACTCGTCAGTACCTTTGATTGGCGGTTGTATTGCTGTGTTGCTACTAGCTAAATATAATGGGATTGTTGCTTATATCCAGCCCGCAAACTTTATTTAAAGAACTAATACTTCTACCTGAATTTCAATTTGAAAATTACATAAACATCAACACAACAGCTATAATATAAAGAATAATTATACTAACATACAAAATGGCTTTAATCTTAAAAAAATAATAATATACATAACAATATAAATAGTTACAACAATATTTCGATCAAATATATTTTTTAATAAAAATAAAAATTTATTTGACTTGAAGGCCAAATTTAAAAAAATATGTCCTTTATGAAATCGACAGCAACGAGCAGTTTTCCTTCGTATTCGAATCTTGTAAACTAAATGTTGTCGAAAATTCTCAAGGAGATTCTTATTTCGATCAAGTTTATAGAACTGCATTAGATACTTAAACGAACATTGATTGCGCGGGTGGTGATAACATTTACTATAATCAAGGTTGCGAACTTGATATAATCACCTTATCCATTAAGTACTTACATATGTCACTATAAACTAAGAACTGCATAGTTTACTATAATCTAGGTTGCGAACTTGATATAATCACCTTATCCATTAAGTACTTACATATGTCAGTATAAACTAAGAATCGTATAGTGTAGAAAAGGCAATTCATCCAGTAGACCGGGTGGCCTAACCACTGAGCCACACTGCCGCAAACTACACTAAACATAAATTTCATTAATATACTAACTAGTGTAACTTGATTTGTCTATTTTTGATTTAGGAGGAGCTCATATGGCATTCATTTAGACCAAAAGTTCCAACTAACCATTCACATTCTGTCAATACTGAACAGACACCACACTACATGGGGAAGTGGTAATGAAATGAACATTTATATTATTAAACGAACATTGGTTGCGCGGGCGGTGTAGTGTAGTGTGCGGCAGGATGGCTCAATGGTTAGAGCATCAGATTCCGAAGCAGACGTGCCCAGGTTTGAGCCCTGTCCACGGCAAATTGTGGCCAGTACATGATGAGTTCTCAATAAGAACGAAACCGGTCTACTGGCTGAATTTCCTTTTCTAAAATATGCATTTCTTAGTTCATACTGACAAAATGTAAATACTTAATGGGTCAGGTGCTTATATCAAGTTCGCACCATTGATTATAGTAAATTTTATCACCGCCCGCGCACTCAATATTCGTTTAATATTATAAATTTTTATCTAAATGCCTACATCTAGTGTGGTGTCTGTTCAGTAATGACCGATTCGACAACGATAGTGTTGGTACCATGTACCAGCAAGTCAAACAGTGTTGGTACCATTTATGTATTTGGTATTGCGCATTTAGTAACAAATTAGTTCAAATAAGACAAGAAGGATAAACAAATAAAGCATGAACGGAAGGCCAGAGTACTGGAGTACCAGGTATTCAGAAAAATTTTTAATTCTCAATTTTGGTGAACTTTAGCATACATAAAATCCATCGTATTGGTGCCATGCACCGACTCGGCAACCATAATATTAGTACTATGTACCTTAACGTTACCATAATGTTGGTTTCGTGTACTGACATAATAGACATGGTTTTGGTACCCTTTACAGACTCGGTAAATATATTATGTACAGTTTGTTATCTTTGTAGTCGCATTGTTGAAGACTTTATATGAAGTTAACTTCACTTCTGGTATATGCATTCGTATAGGAAATTGCAATGTCCAATTTTCCCACATTCAGCACTCAAATATATAGTGAGGATAGCGCGTAATACCGGTTCGTTCGGATGAGTTACAATAAGCACGAAACGAACGTACACATGACATTAAAACGTTCGTTTATGCCAATTTCGGTTTAGCCATCTGGTCCTGTATTAATCAAATATGCACTTGCCAACATAAATATTTGAAATTTTTATAAGTGATCGACAGGATGGCCCAGTCGTTAGAGCACCATATCCGAAGCTGACGTGCCAAGGTTCGAGCCCTGTCCGTGGCAAATTCTGGCCAGTACGTGATGAGTTTCTAATAGGGATGAAACCGGTCTACTGAATGAATTGCTTTTTCAACACTATACAATTCTTAGTTTTTACTGACAAATTCATGTTATTCATGGGTGAGCTGTTTATATCCAGATCGAAACCTTGGCTATAGTAAATGATTATACAGTTGATAGATATGTTAAATTTATTAATATTGGCTTCACTGTTTCTTAGCGCCGATCATTCGCATGAACGAAGTGAGTTAAACAATGAGGGCTACGTCTTTCTGTCAACGTTAAACTGAGCAGTAAGACTATGCTCTATACTATGAACGCCCCAGCATTACAAAGGAATAAGGCTTAAAATGTTAACAAGGGAAATATCTAATATGTGCGTTTTAATATAAAATGTTAGAAATGAGTCTTCGTCTTCATCGTTTCAACGAGCACCTAATTCTTGTTCGTCAGTTAAGTAATATAGCCTTAATCGGACTAAGATTACATTAATTCAAGAACGAATAGTTAACATTTTTAGCAATAACAGTCAATGCAAGTTTTTACCGACTTATTAGCCAACCGAAACAACAGAGTTTATACTGCTTGTGTGCATAAGGCTCTTATCAAAAATAATCTTATTTGGAATTAAAACAATCCATCTGACAGACATAGTTACTATTGTGGATTTTTCTCATATGAACTGAACCATGGCCTAATAAATGTATTCGCTATTAAACTAAGATTATTTGAAGGAAGAGATCATCTACATTAGTATTTCTGCTTTAATTCAGTTGGATTGATTAGTTAATCACCTAGTTTCAATTTAATTTCACAGAAAAATTCTTGCATTGTTCTGATACCTAATTGAGTTAGCATATAACTCAATGTTGGACAACTCATTAACAATAATTACTACGTTTAGAAAATAGCAGTAAATAGTAATCGATGGTAGCTTATGTGCTAAAAATCTGCTATCCGCTTGGTCTATATTGAGAAAAATACGCACATTTAGTCAGACTAATTCGATTATTACAAGTAAAACTAAATGATGCGGTTCCCATTCTATTGTAACTATTTAACACCGACGTTTTGCAATGTTTAAAATTCGTTTTTATAGGTAGACTCTTTCACTAATTGAGGAAAATATGAAGAAAATTTTTACATCTAGTTCGATTTTAACGTGGTCCAACCAGAAACTGAAAACTATATAAACCTTCTAACAAGATTAACCATTATGAAAAGGTGAAACTGTAGGCAACACTGAAATTATACTTTGACAACTTTCGTCTTTAGCAACTTGCTGTCATAAAAGTTAAGTAGCAGTCATGCTAGAATGACGCTAATGCAGACATTTGAACCATGATCGTTCCAAATTAAATGAAGCCCCAAGCGCAACCCACCATATGCAGAACGCTTGATGTGTTTAATCAAAAAATCTGGTACAAACCATAATCTATGCTAGCATCCTCGATGTAATTTTGACTGCAAGTTAAACATGGTTTTTCGACTAGTTTAAGGTACATTTAAATTTTATTTTAATCGTTTTCCCACGGCTACACAATTTATGTAGAAATAATAATCCTTCCAAAGGCGGTAACATGAATATAGTATTGGTTTTCAATTATTTCACCTTCTAAGTAGCATATAGCTCGGAATCTCGCGCACTTAACTGAATGCGATTGCAAATTACCATTACAAATATAATGTCAAGAGCCACAAGAGTATGACTTTTCTATAAGTCGATATATAAATATACTTATTAAGTAATCTCTGCATAAAAATCAGGCAAATTCAGGAATTAGGACATTGCTTCTAATTCAAAGGCATTTCTTTGAGTACTAATACATAGGAGGTAAATAAATCTTGTAATTCTCTCTCACTCATATATATATATATATATATATATATATATATATATATATATATATATATATATATATATATAAGTAAGGGTGAAAAACAAATTAATTACAAAGTGGATAGCAGCCATATAATGTGGTTTTTCTTCCTAATTTGAAACATACTGTGTAATATTGAAGGCAATGAACATTATATATATATATATATATATATATATATATATATATATGTATATATATATAAATATAATATTATCAAAATATCGTATCACATTTAGATTGATTTTATTTAAACACAGTAAGTTTCAACAAGCTTGCATAATGGCAAATGTGACAATATGCACGTTGGTTGCAATAAAACAACCGATCATAAATTTCGCAAGTATTGCTAAATTCGATGTATGGCTTTAATTAATTATTTATTTGTGCTGTGTGCGAATGTCCTTGTAAAAGAAATCAGCCTGCATTCACAAAATCAATCAAAAAGGAGCCCGTGAAAATTATTAAAGTACGAAAGTAATTTCCTCTGATAAAAATGTACAAACTTATTTTTCATATTTATTAACAGTACATAATTTCTACCAGCTTGGCCGAAAAGGTAAAATTTACTATACATACATGGAAGGATATATTAATTTTCCACATGGTAGATTCTAGATTAGTCTATGTTAATAAAAAAATTAACGTGTCATCTCAGTTGTGCTTATTAAACCTCTGAACTGCTACAGGTTTTCGCCTATTCACGTATCGCATTGTTATTAAAGTTATTAAGCGTCTTGATCCAGCTAACGATAGCACGAATAAAAGAATCCGGCCATGGAATAGTAGCCCTAATCTACTGTGGTTCCAACCATGCGCCGAATTCGCATTGGTAGCCTGGCGAGTAGAATGAGAAATTGGCCTCTTCAAACAATGGTCCAACGAGCGCAATCTACGTTCCAATATTAGATGCGATTGTGGCGGTAGATGAAAGAGGGCCGAATAGAGCTGGTAGGCACGTAAATACTCTTATTGAGATAAGATTCCTTAAGATGAACTGCCACAACTTAAACCAAGCCGAGCAAAGGCATCAACTTATAAATATGTCCAGGCATTGGAAGTTATGCTGAATAATGTCTCATGTCTTTGCAGGATCGAGAGGACCAATAGTGAAATCGAACTAAATTTCTGTATTATTAATTATACAAAATAAATACTTCGCTATGTACTATAATCATAGATATCTTAGGTTTTTGCTTTAATTATAAAAAGAAAATTAAACATAAATTTTGCTGAATATTAAATGTGTTTTCTAGAATTTTATCAACCAAAATATAAGAAATAAATTTAAATTAATAGCCTGAGAAATTGCGTCGCTATTTAAATTCCATGCTCAAGGTAAGTTGCTACGAAAACGTCATCATGACATATATATATAAATGTGCCTAAAACGCAATGAAGGTAACCCAAGCAACAAACTTGAAATCTTAATCAGGAATATCTGGTCCAAAAAAAGGCCAAGGAACAGCATAGCTTCCAAAGTAAAATTTTTCTAATAACCAACTTTCCAGCCCAGTTTAAAGAGGCAAATATTAGACCACGTCTAATTCTTATTATATTTGATAATTAAAATGTTTTTCTTCTAAACTTAACATTTTGAGGCGCCTACAAGCCTCAGTAATTGCACAGAGGTTAAATCTAAAGACAAATTTCTGTAATACAAAACTAAGTATCAGAGCTATGTGGCTGGATGTCAAGGAGAAATTGTCAAATCATTCAAAACCCTTTATAGTTTAAATAATTTATACGATCGGTAGTGTATATATAAATGCAAAAGATCAAAAGTATCCACTGCCAATTACCGCAGAAATTGATTAAAAAATGCCTGGTAACGTCAGAAAAATCATCCATATTAAGAAATAGGGAACACAAGCTGATAAACCGAATCTATGAACTGTATACCATGTGAATTTGAAAAATTATTATAGTTATATGAAACCCTTTATTAAAAGCAACAAACACTCGGAAAGTACATTCAAACGTTCTTCCAACATGATATTGTACTCAACTGGCCACGAATCTCGAAAACCACGAACGTTATTCTAGTAGACCGGACAACTCTGTCATCCATTGTACTATTAACAACAAACATTTAATTGGACGTGCAACAAGTTGTGGATAAATATCTGTATAAACGCATCGATATCATCAGTAATAATGGCATAACTGTATTACTGCGAGCTGAACACTCTGAGTTGTGACCAGGGCAACAAAATACAACTCATGAAAATGCTACAAGATAGGCAACATATGAGAAAGGAAAATTCGTACACGCAATAGCCATAAACTTGAAAATATTATAAAACTCAGCCTGTCTTAGATGAATAACCAGATTTCAAGCATCAATTTGATGTGCAGTAAGAATGGACGAAACACGCAAAGGGGCACACACTAATTACCGTGCACAAATCAACACGCAAACAACCATCTTAATTCTGCAAATGAAAACAGATAAACATAAAAATCAGACTACTTAGCATTCAATTAATAAAATAAAACACAGCATGGATGTAATTGGAATAAAGTAATATTCGTTAAGTATTCTTGAAATAAATAGTACAATATTCACCATAAACATATCCCTTGTGTTGTTTTTCCTTATAAATTTACAATTTTAATACTCAAGCAATTGATATTATAATATATATATATATATATATATATATATATATATATATATATATATATTTGTCACCAATAACATAACCAATTGACAACCCAAAATGTATAAATATGTATGATTGTATAAGAGATGTTTAGTATTCACGAAATAAATGGCCTTTATCCACTTTGTTATTTGTGTTGTTTTCCTAATTATAAGAATACTGCGTTAATTAAAACGGCATGGACATCATAAATATATATATATATATATATATATATATATATATATATATATATCGCATGCAACAATTCGAGCTATTACTTGAGTAGTGCCAAATAAAGACGAATGTGACCTATTTCATGAATTGCTCTATTTAATTTACTATTGGCATTTTTTTTATTAGTACATCTAAAAATGCCGACAATCATATTTGACATGCTCTGACGTGTACCTGAGATTTTTATGCGCTTTATTGAAAGTTCGAAGCAGTGTTCGTGATTACAACTTGTGTTTAAGTACAAGGAAATTATCATCATCATCCAATATGTATTGCGTACATTTACTTAATTCATTTTAAATTGATTTGTTCCGAAGATAGCATTAGAAAATCGCGACCAACACTGGAGAAAAGAGGATTTTGATTGCTAAGCCATCAATTTGTTTATGGATGCGTCCAATAAAACGGAACTGTGCATAATAAAGTAGGCAACAGTAGAATATGACTTGGGACCAGATTTTGAAATATATTTTTGTCTGCAGCTTGAGTTATAATGCCATGTTTCTTCAATTTTAACATATGTGAAAAAGTCATTTGATCAAACTACACCATAATCTTGTTTTTAACACTAATATATTGAAATCTATTAACAGTCTCGAAAGACTCGGCAACCGACAACAAAATATAACTATATGACAAACATAAAAATGTTGTCTAATTCGACCAATATTATCACTGTTCAATTTTCCGTTACATGCACTGGCTAAATGGTTCGTCCGTATACTCGAAACATTGCTCAAACCACTAGGTATTTATTTGATTGCCGATTCAAAATAAACTGTCAAAAGTTCTTGTCTGTTTTTCAAAAAGTGACAGGTTGTTCTGACCAGGTTAAATAGGTGTCGCGTATACTAAATCAATATACTATCTAATGTCTAATGGCTAAAGTAGGCAATTAGCTGGTCTATTTGGTGACTAACACAGGCTAAATTCAACGTTTCAGAAATGAGTTTATATCGAATAATGTTAAATGTCTAAAGGTGGATTAAAGAGGAGCCACGGTTCTGATAAGTCAATTCGATTATAATATTAACATATTTAGAACAGTTAACTAATGTTGAAGTATACAATAAAATAACAAAGACCAAATTGAAAGGTTACAAAATGAAAGTAGAAATTCTAATCAATAATATGATTGATAGTGATTTATTCAATTTATTTGCAGCGAAATCGTAGTTGGCGATAATATATGTTTAATTAAGTTAACATTTTTATCATCATCAGAATTCGTCAGGATATCGAATCTTGCTTGTAGAATGAATTATTGCTAATTTTATGTCTTCAATTTTGATTTTAATCAATTATCTTTATTACCACTGGCAAAATTTTTGACTGCTTAATTAAATTACTAAATTCCATCGCTTAGAATTGCTTGTATCAGTCTTGTTCATTACATGATTGATCAAGTAATTCTCCTCGGTCCGAAAACCGAAAGAAAACACCAACTAAACAAAGTATTAAAAATTTTTCAGTGTCTCCATTTTTATTAAAAGGTTGTCCATTGTTGTTTTCTTAGCTGTTTTCGGTCTTGCTAATGGAAACGAGTGCACCTGTAACCAGCATCTTTGGAAGGTTATAAAATACAAGTGTGATAATTTATGGTGTTTGTTCTGATAATCATGTTTTACTTGACACGACTTGTAAAATGACCAAGTTAATTGTTTGGAATTAATAAATAGAAGATGCAACTTCTATTTTGAATTCGAATTTTAAAAGGAACAAAATCGTACGTGCCGACATTGTAGATGCAGCGTCGCCATAATTAACAATGTGAACATCGCTCAAAGGACTAGAATTTAGGAATAGAAGGATGATTCTAATCACCAGTGTTTGCCATTGTGTGCCAGAAATGCGCCGTTGCAAAGTATTAATCATAATACTTGAAGCTGATACTTACCACACATTGGCTTGTGTTCTAAATGATAATAGGCGATATTTCCTTGATGAAATTAATTTTTTTAACATTGAAGAAGTAGCAAAGAATAAAGTTAGATTCTTTTGAAATGCGAGCTGTAATAAAATTTAGTGTAACCTTCCTGCGTGCAAAAACAAAAACAAATTTTATCAGATATAAGGAAAGTTTATTTCGCATAGTCTTCTCAGAATGAGAGAACATTGTAACGTAAACGCCTATTAAATTGTGTTCAAATGGTGAATACACGTCTGCTATTGCGCAATACATCATCGAAACATCACACGTATATTCTCCAGACGTAGCATTCAAAGTAATTACTAAATACGAAAACAAAAGGGAGCTAGCCACATACGAAGCCTTATGGATAAACAAATTGCAGCCAGATTTATGCAAGCAGAAGAAGCACGTATAAGCATTGAGCTTGAACTGGATGTGACGCACGCAATTGATTGGTTTCCGTTTTTCACACTCTCTCTATGTTCACATATTTCTATCTTGTTTTGCTTTCCAATTTATATATAAAGATATGTTCATTAGTAGATATTTGAGAAGACTATGCGAAAGAAACGTTTCTTATATCTGATAAAATTTCTTTTTGTTTTTGCACAAAAGGAAGGGTACAGTGAATAAAGTAAGAGTTAAGCTTGAACAATTTAACAGTTATCCCTAACAACTAGGTGTGTTTCATAACAATTTTCACGATTTCATTCTTAATTGACCCTATGCTATATAGTTCAGTATCTATAAGGGTCAAGGGTATTATGCAAGTTAAAGGCAAATAAGTTATCTCCCTTCCAAAATAATTCTTTTTGTCGTTTCCGACCTGTTAATACGCGTTGAAAACACAGTTTCATCTAAACAATACTTGCACACTCGTTAGATATGATATAAAAGTAAAAGCATCAACGTCCAAAACAAGTACTGGCCATTGTCAATCAAATTAATCGATTCACTTTGTATAATCTGTAGTTTAATGTAGATGTATAGCATCGCATGGTTCTGTAGAAAATTTGCATCATTTTTACATCAGGCCATACATCGGTTTGGTTTCAATGTATTTATTAAGCGTCTTTACACTGACGGTACAAACCACAGTTATAACCTCAATGTTAGTAGTAGAAAGAGAAATATTTAATGCCAGGTATTGATCAATTATTGATTTCGCGAGTGATGCTAGAAACTGAAGCCTAACTTTCACGGACTTAGAATACACACTAATATAGTTAAACTAAATATATAAATAGCCA
The DNA here is from genome assembly GCA_029291075.1 of Eudiplozoon nipponicum. Taxonomy (NCBI): domain Eukaryota; kingdom Metazoa; phylum Platyhelminthes; class Monogenea; order Mazocraeidea; family Diplozoidae; genus Eudiplozoon; species Eudiplozoon nipponicum. The sequence continues at coordinate 146,824 of JAQBSW010000430.1, forward strand.
TCGATAAATACTGCTGGTGTGTTTTAAACTTTCTTAATCAACATTACAGTAAGACAGAAAACGGACTCACGCAGAGGAAACTTCATTCAACATATAATTATAAAACCAACCAAAAACCTTCACCCATATTGTGTATACATTTCTCTTATGTGAATAAAATTTGGCTGCATACGTTTAAACAGTTACGGGGACATTTTTTCCGCTTCCTCGACATATTTATAAGTGAACCTATTAAAAAATCAATTTTTGGCTAGCATAATTTCAATCAGGCTTTTTTGCTGGAGATTAACATTTTCCATTTTTTATTCAAACCAGTTTCAAGAATTAGTAAGATAATCGTCACACGAACAGTGTTTTTCTACATTCCTTGGAAATTATCGGAGCGCGACAGAGAACCGACTAAAGAGGATCTATCTAATTAAACAATTATTGAATGCTGTTTTATATCAGTTAGGAAATTAAAATGCTAGTGTTAAAAATTAAAATTTTGATTTAAATTTTATTGTCAACATTTGCATTATAAATTTAACCTACTTACAAAAATAGGATACATAGAACCGTTCATCATAGACTGGTTTCCACTAGAATCGACTGCTGACACGTGAAATAATCAAATAAAATTATTAAAATTCACGTCACAGACGGTGATTAATAGTGAGTTAGACATTTTTGACGTAAAACTTATACAGAATAACGCAAAATTAAACAAACATACGTTCAGTTAAAGTAACCATGCTGTAATTAAACATAATTATAATTTAAATTTTTCATAAATATGGAAATGGGGATTTTAGTAACAATTAATTTAAGTCTTCGAATAAGTGACCAAGGAATTATTGCCTCGGCGGAAGCAACAAATATAAAGAATTTTGACTTTGAACACATTATACATTTAAGGAAATTACAACAATTACTGTGTTCTTATTTAAATTGATGAAATCGGGAGTTTAAAAAAGATAAGAATGGATTAGCACAAAACAGCTAGTAAGTGGTATAATATTGCAACATCTTGTTATGGTTAAATGCTACGTTATCGAACGCAAGGGAAACAGACAGATATAACTTTTGTTATCGTAAACAAGAGAGTCAATCTAGAGAACATTAAACAATGATTAATGTAATGCATTCAGTAGCAATAGTTTAGTTTAATACTTTAAATTAAGTTTGAGAAATCAAGATTTTTACCAATAACGTTTTTTACTAGTCGAACAACATAGAGAAACGAATGCCATTGAGAAGGACTGAGGCGTGTCCACCTCCCAGTTTCTCATCAGAGCACTGTCGCAAACATATTAACAAGAATCACACAACAAAGCATAAATAATATGGCGTATATCAGATATACGGTACCCATCCTTAGGCATCTCACGTGCATAGTCACTGACGGTAAATTTAGTCTTCCCACTGTTACGGACATGATATCCTTGCAGCTTTCGCCACACGTATAAAATGCAAACATTTGTTGCATTGATGATGCAATCAAGGAAGAACTTTCATAACTAACGCCGAAATTATTGCATGTTTTAATGATAAATGTTCAACAGACAAGTATTCAAGGCTTATATATAATTAAACGAACATTGGTTGCGCGGGTGGTGATAACAATTATTATAATCATGATATAAACACCTGACCCATTAATTACTTACATATGCCAGTATAAACTATACAATTCTTAGTTTATACTGGCATATGTAAGTAATTAATGGGTCAGGTGTTTATATCAAGACCGCAACCTTGATTATAATAAGTATTCAAGGCTGTAACCCGGCAAGAGCACACACGTCTTGCTGAGAACACTGAAGACCCATTTAAAGGAATACAAATAGCTAATTTTATGGATATACTTACAGTCCAAATATATATAGAATCAAAATAAAAAATAGTAAAAATAATTAATTAAAGTTAAAATAATAGCTATTGAAATCTATCTATCATCTTGACGGTAATCTACATTGTGCTCTAGGTAGAATATCTTGTGAAGTCGTTTGATTATTAAATTTCACCTCATGATGATTGGAAGCAGGAAAGCGGTAATTTATGTGAATAATATTCGAAGTCCGACATCAACTTGGCCTACAGTAGATAATATTTTTAAAATATTATGTCAACAACGATGCGTTTTAATAATTTCAACGCATAAAATATAAAAGGAAAAGTTTAAACTATATCTATATTAATATCAACAAATAATACCATAAGATAATGTAAAATTTATTTGATATACTCATCATGGTTATTTATTAAATTGAAAAGTGAAAAACAAATAAAACCAAACATTATTAATAATGAGTTACATTAATACAACAATGTTAAGAGAAACATTGTTATAATTAACTAACCCAATAGATAGTGATTAATATCTTTAAAAAAATAAGAGTTATATAGCAGAAAATGTAGCAAACATACCTGGAAATCTAATTTATGGAATGCAAAGAGTAAAATAAAGATCTGTTTCTGATATGCTTAAACAAAATAATATAACCCCAGGCTAATATTTATGCTAACAGATTAACTGTGCGTCAGTTTGTACTGTACATTTTTTGCACAGAACACGACTAGCGTGAACTATCTATATATCGTTGTTCGAGATATTAAGGATTTTGACACAAGAATTTTGGCACGTCGCTACTGTTTTTCATAGCCAACCTACCGCGGGGTGGCTCAGTGATTATAAACATATTCTATGAATCTGACGTGCCCAAGTTCGAGCCCTGCGCATGACAAATTCTAGACAATATACAAAGAGTTCACAATAAGGACGAAACCGGTCTTCTGAATTAATTGCCTTTGCTACACGATGCCTAGTTTATACTAAAAAATGTATGCATAACCGGAATGGTGTTTATATCAGACAGACAACCTTGGTATAAATAAATAAGGAAATATATTTGTTTGCTGCTGGTTTAGCGACAATCATAGACTTTGCGCGATTTTACCACGCTTACAAACATAATTAAAAGAAGTAATTACCGACGTATGTTTATGGGCTTTAATAATTACTAAGTTGATTTATTTTCAGCAAATAAACTTTATGACATTTGAGCCCGAATAGTGATAATGTTCTATTAATACATTTCATCAAAAATGATTTTGTATCATACATTTGTTTTAAATGAGCATTATTGCACAATGGAAATCCGAAAATTATTTTTTATTGACTTGTTGATAACAGCAATTTAACCATTGTTGAAGTTGTCTATTTTTTATGCAAGAGGCGTATTTCTGAAAAATTCTATTAACCACTAAATTTTCTTTCTAATATTTGATTTTCTAATTTTCCGAGTAATCCAAAATAAAATTAACTGTTTGGCATTCCGAAGACATGTGCTTACTACAATGAAATATTTATCGAAAATTTTATTTTGAGAAATCTGGATAAACCTACATATGCAGACTTAAGTATACGCAATTGTGCGCGCAAGTTAACAGAAAGCCAAAACAGCGTGTTTGGCTTAAATAAGAAATTCGTGGAACGTGCATGACGTATGTTTGAACAGTTTCCATTTTAAGTAACCTAATAACTAGTTTGGCAGACATTTTAGGCATGTGACTGCAAAGCGTTTTCGTGCGTACTTTATAGCTAAAAATAATTTAAACTCACCAAATGAATGTGGGAATAGCTGTTATTTATATTGAAATAAAAAATCAATTAATCAACAAGTTCAAATATAATTTGAGCAACGAAGCGCTGAATCAAACATTCGCCAAATTCATTAAAAAAGTAAAACTATTATTTGCGGACTTGGTCAAAAAATCCATAAATTTAGCATACTTTTATATATTTTTATAATATGTGTTTTATTTTCTGTATGTAGTAAATAATTTTGAGATCTGTGGCATTGATCTAGAAAAAAAGCGCGCGCTTGTTTAAATTACCAACATTTTTGTTTTTGAAATAAAATTTACGAGCTTCAAGTTAACACCAATCCCATTGTATTTAAGCAGTCGTCATACAACATAGCAAAACCACCGTCAACCGCACAAACTGATGTGTTTCGACTTTCCATGTTCATCTTCAGAGTACGACGGCGAACTGACTGGCAATGATCAAACCGCAATGCATCGATAAGGAAAGAAAAAGTATATATGCGGCTATCACCTCTAATAGTCTCGCATGCTTTGTACTAGACTGAAAATGTCGGCTGCACGATTTCTATGCAGTTACGAACATGAACTTTTTGCTGCATTCACCACAAATATATAGGTAATAAAATTAAACAATCAATGATTGCCCGGATGTTTTTTGAAAATTCCTTAAATCTAGCTTGCTAGCTTGAAGTAAACACAAATCCGTTTTTATTTAACCACATTTTTTGTATGTGTGTATCCTTGCCATTATCAACCAATTAATTTGGGTCTTGACCATTAAGTTGTGAAAAGCTAGCCAGTCTTATATTTGGTGTCTCGTGCTATTGTTTGCTAGATTTGCTTTATTGACAGATATTAATTAGACATTGCCTCCATCGAAGGCATATTTCTTCAGAACCTTATTTTAAAATCCAATTAAAGCTGCCTATTTCCAAATTATACATGTGCTTAATTGCCCCTGATATTCAGACCTCTGCAGAGGCTTTCCAAAAACTTGAATGAACAAATATCACTTATTTTATAAATAAGGTAAAATTTCACTTACATATAAACAAAAATCTTATTTGCCTAAAGGTAGTTTCTTAAAAAATAGTTATTTTGATAACTATTATAATTTTTAGTTTGTAATTTACGGAACTCGATTTCGAGTTCACTATTCAACAATTCGTTCATTGCCTAAATTATAGCCAAACAATAAAATAAGTAGACAATTTCGCTTAAGCCGTTTAATTTATAATTATTGATAGATCTCATATCAATTACAAACATTTCACTAGATAAGCGTGCATCATGTATATATCTGCACGTGTGATAATAACTGTGATTCATGCAGTTAAATGTAACTATCCGAACATGTGTTCATCTAAGTGAAACTGAAATGCTATCATACCAATTACTGACATTACATTATACAAGAGCTTCCCTTGTATGTCTGTGTGTGAGAGTATATGCATGTGATGCATTCGGTGAAATATAATTTACTGTATACTTATAAACATTTATGTGAAACTACAGTGACCTCATATAAATATCTGACATTTGTCTTGTATATACGTGAGAATGTGAAGCTTTCAATTAAATGAAATTCCACACTAATTTATGGTCATCCAAAACGAGACTACAGTAATTTCATGTCTTATCCAACTGCACACTTTAAGCTAATTGCTTATTTCATTTTATGAAATTGGAGAATAAAGGAATGCGGTCTGGAATAGCGCAACGCGTTACTTGTATGAACCACACGTGAATTTCCAGCTGATTTTTTAAATCTAGAAACGATCGATAGTTGGAAAACTCGGAAGCTGTTACATGCAACATTCTTAAGCTAGGGCTAATTAAACAATGATGTTCGTACAATATTTGAATATCGACATTATGCATTTGAATAGGACTCGAATATTAGACCAAATTTAGCTTGACAGGAAGGTATAATCTCATGTACTGACTTTGATTCATCTTTCTGGTTCTGTTTGAACTAATTTATTACTAGGTGCGTAACACATAATACTAAATTGCATATTTATTAGTTCTCCAAAACAAACAGTATCAAACTTATAAGTGTGGCTGTGCACCTGTGGGTATATTCTGCCAAAGCTTGTGTTTCCCATTTCCTGTTGGTCGTTTTCTATTGTATGTATTAAATCCAAATTTATCTCACTTGCTTTCTCGAATTGACCATACAATGCACCAGATATTACACTCGAGTTGAGTTGTGGTGAAAAGAGAATGGCCTAGTTTTGTCTACGTTTTGTATACCAGCATTATAATGAATTTATGCATCAATACACGATTCATTTCTCAATTGAAAATGAAATTTCATAAAAATGATCGAGCTAAAATTTATATTTAATGAAGATATAAAATCAAAATATATGTCTGTCGAACAATAAAATTAAGAAGAAAGTTAACCAGAGCATTATCATATTAATAATTTAATGTATGGGGATAAATAGAATTAAAGTTCATGGGCAAGTTTTGCTCCTCAAAAAAGGTCTACGCTAAAGGAACCGCAGTGGTATGTAGATAAAACGATGGAATAATTAACAAAAGTATTTTGAATATTCTTAAACATGATTAAGAAATATTGCTTTCAAAACCACACTTAATCTAATCTTAATAAAACATTCCCCAAATCTTTTACTGCAATTTGTCTTTGTTTCAGATTCGTTCAATCTTCGTCTCCTTCCACTATTGCGTATTGTGCTCCAAACGGGGCCTAGCGATTTTCCCGTCCGAGTTTCATTCAAAATGTCATCTATTGGCCTAATTTCAATAGATTCCCTAATCAATCATGCAGATCTTTTACGAAGGCAGATTGAAATCTAGTTAAGTGTATGTCCGGTCTGAGTGCATGATGTTCTTAATCATATCTCTTAGCCTGTCATTATTTACATCCGAGTCAATGTAACACGATTCTTGCCAAACTTGGTAACCCAACACTTTTATTTGATTCACATATATTAACGAGCTCAGCCAAATGGTATGAATTCATCAATATAAAATATAATAATCACGAGTATTTCTTAATTCTATGACATGGAATATTTGACATTTTATATGTTGACCAGAGCGGAGCATTAACCATTGCTATTGATGAGCTAACCGGTTTATGCACTTTTACTAAAAATTACATTCTGTACGTTACTGCACCTGTTTGAATGAGTGTTATAGTATGCTCGATTCAATTTACAATTATGAATAATATTATTGACTAATAATTTCACTTTTCCTTGCATTTTATCTGTAAAGACGTTTTCATTTTAGTATATGTCTGTGTATTACCATGATGTCAATGCATCTTATCATTGTAATCATTTTGACTTACTAGAACCGTAATTATTCCTTTATCGTCGTGTAAGCATGTAACACAGTTTCTTAATTACTTTTGACTTCATAATTATAAGTAAACAATATTGCTAACATCACAATATTAAAATAAGTTATTAGATAAGGAAATCATTGATTGTACGGATAGAATTAACATATAATTAAATCATGTGTGCCGACCGGAGATTGACAACAATCAATGATTTTTTGAATAATAGTTAAGCAATACCTGACATTTAAATTATCATTTGGCTTTAATTACTGTGCAGTACATTTTTGCAAGACAATGGTTGAGAACCGCATTTATGAATTCCATTACTATATATATATATATATATATATATATATATAGTGGTTTAAAAAAATTATTTGTCAGTTTCTTGGTGTGGGCGGACGATGTTCCTGTGTGGTTGAACAGCATCAGAACCTATGAGTTACGGTAGCTTTGACAAGTAGTATGATACTTTTCAAACAAGATGAGAGTGACGCTTTTGATTATTTATAAGTTGCCAGCTTGCTGTAAATTTACTCCAAAAGATATTTTCCTTTTAGATAATGATAGCTGGATTTGGATGTTTATGTCTTGTAAATTTATAATTCAGTTGCTTTTTATGGCTTTAAATTATTATTAAACGTTTGTACATTACAGTCAAAGTAACTTTGATAAAATATAATTGTTTTGAGCTTACTTTGTTATAATTTGTGTGCGATAAAAACCTGGCGTACGATTTGCTACGTTTTGCCACTCGAAATACAATATTTCTAATTGATTATTATCTAAAGTAAGAAGATTTGAGTTAAATAAATGTTATCTATAAATTTTACTACAGTTCTTTTTATGCATTTGTAATTTTAACTGAGAAATAAATCATGTATGGAAATATAAATTTATTATAAATCAATATTCAGAACGCAATAAAAAAGGCCATAACTCAACTTGACTGTAGTATCTTGTAATTTATACAAATTATTTCTTCCGAACAATTTCCCGACAATTAGACCGCTAATGTGAATGATCAATACTCCACAGCCCAAGTTGCGTTTGACTTTGTAAAATAAGTAAAATCGTATATTGTCAATAATTTAGAAATCTATTTATTTTTATATCATAAATCACTTTATAAGCATCCTAAGTTACGAAACCATCTATATCCTCTGTTCGTTCATCGATAGAAAGTACCATCATTGACAAAACTGTAATCTATCTAAAACATATTTTCAATATTTGCACCAAACATGCTAAATGCTATTTCAATTGTCAGTTTTCAAACAAGTCCACGGACTAGTTAAATACTATTTGTTGCGGAGAACTAATATATATGCAAGTATGTATTAAGTGTTGCGAACCTAGTAACAAATTAATTCAGTTTTGACCAGAAGGATAAACCAAAGGCAGCATGAGCGGAAAGTAGAATCTCATGCACATTCGTTTCGTGCTTACTGGCGATTCATCAGTAGGAGCCGGTATTACGCCCTTTAAACACTATATATTTTGGTCAAGAATGTGGGATAATAGGACGGTAAAATCTCCCTAGACAGATAATAGCCAAGCCAGCAATAGTAAAGCTAACATCATATAAAGTCAACGACAATGCGACTCAAACGCTCACTCACACTATATAATATATATACCGAGTCTGTAAAGGATACTAACACTATGGCTATTTTGTTAGTAACCGATACCAACATTATTGTAGCGAAAATGTACATGGTATTAACACTATGGTTTCCGAGCCGGAACATGGTACCGACATGATGGATATCAATTTATGCTATAGTTCATCGAAATTGAGAATTACAACAATTGCCGAACACCTGTTACTCCAGCAAATCCGACAGTAAATCCGACAGTAAGTCGACGGACTGGTGATTGGCGGTCCGAACCTAGGTCTTCTAGCTGATGTCAACATGATCTATATATCAAAGCTACAGAAATACTGCCATATATATTTTAGGTATACTGATGTCACCTTAATAAACATAAAAATGATGTCGAAACAAAACGCATGCTTAACTAGTGTAGCAATGCGTACCATTCCATTCAGCTCATCTGCGTATACGAAAGCCCTCGTTCTCACGCATTGTCTTTCCTCGGCGTATTGCTATTGAGGCAGAGGGATGGTTGTCTAAAAAGAAAAATATATCGAAATCAGGCATCGACTAGAAAATGCATCCACTGCCAAAGCGCTGACCCGATTTTTGAAATGGAGATTTGATACTCAATTTATCCTACAAAATAAAGAAATTTTGTTCAGATGATTTTCAATGTCAAGAACTGGCAGTGCTAAAAAAAGTTTTATTAGATAATAGGTAACCCTAGAGTTATTCGAGGCAAACATGGAGCATTAAACAACGACAGGAAAGACATGAAGCTGGACCCAACCAAAGGACGATATTTTTCAGTATACTTCTTAAAGGGACGCATTATCTAAATTGTTTATTCAAAGAATTAAAAAGGTAGTGACTTCACGGATGAATAATACACTATTTATTCTTCATTATGTAACCAAATTCCTGTATAAAATAAATATAAATGATAAGCTCCATGCAATCAAACAGCTCAACATAGTTTATTTATGCACATGTTATATTTGCTAAGCGCGGTATTCAGGCCGGACTAGCTGATTAATAATGAGGCAAATGCAAGAGCCCTTAAGCCAAATACAGCTGGCATTGCAAAAACAGTTTTGGCAATAACTGAGCATATTTAAAAAAAATAAATCTCCAAATCAAGCGGATTTCCAGGCGTTCTTCAAAACAAAAACAACGAATATGAGTTAGGAAAAGTGAAGGTTATTTTATGCAACTTCCTTAATCCTCTATATGATTAAACGAACATTGGTTGCGCGGGCAGTACAGACAGGTATTTAAAATAAAGTTGCGATCTTGACGTGAACACTAGTCCTATTATATCCATACATTTGTTAGTTTAAACTAAGCATTGTATAATAAATCACAAATTCAAATTATAAATAATTTTTAACATCACTCATATCATAAGTGTTAGACGTCTAGAAACCTGAGCTAATTAATAACAACAGTGCGAATTTGTAAAAGAAATTTTCTTTGACGTATGCTATAGCTATATTAAAAAATGAAGATTACGATCTTGATACAAACACCGCTTGCGCAACAAATCCTCGTTAATTTATACGTTATAACTTCGTTCGATTATTTGTAACGATGTCTATTATTTGATTCAGTGCAGATGCATTTTAGTTTTCGTTCTGCGAGCGAATCGAACTTTCATTCTCGCTCTTTAAAGTTCTTACCCTCAACCTAAGCCGTTCTTTTGCTATCAGAAGTATTTTGACAAGTTGAAGATCACAAGACTCTTCCAATGCCTGGCCCAATTGTTTATCTACCTTTGTTATAAAAGTTTTTTCGTTTTCTGTGTCACGAACAATTAACATCTATAAATGAGCACAAATTTGAAAAGGTATTTAATAAATATTTCTGGTTATCAAGAGTTAATGTCAAAGCTAATCTAGTCTAGAGCGATTTTCGTAAGAATAAATGAGTTGTACTACAGTTATTTACTGTTTGTGACGGAGAACTAATATATATGCAATTGTGTACTAGATGCGCAACATCTAATAACAAATTAGTTCAAATATGATCAGAATGACAAACCAGAGGTAGCATGAACGGGACGTAGAATCTCATGCACATTCGTTTCGTGTTTACTGGCGACTCATCAGTAGGAGCCGGTATTACGCTCTTTAACCACTATATATTTGGGTGAGAAATGTGGGAAAATAGGACCATACAATCGCCTATACGAATGTGTAAATATAACTTCATATAAAGACTTAGACAATGCAACTTCATAATATACAATCCGTTCATGCTGTTTTGGTGTGGTTTTCTGGTCATATTTGAATTATTTTTTTACCAAGTAATCAAAACTTAATACAAAAATACTTATATTATGAATCCACCACAAACTAAATGTATATGTTATACATTTAATTTACCTCGAAATGTAAAAACTGATATCGATCAGGTCGAGAGTGTATAGGTCCGGTGGATTAACAGGTTTTCAGAGCTAGTTGTAATTCTCAATTTTGGTGAAATTTAGAATATATTGAAACCCATTGTATTTTTACAATGTAACTTCTCGGCAACCATTATGTTGGTACCATATATCCTTTTTATCAGGTACTGAAGCAATAGCTACAGTGTCGGTACCCTTTACGCAATTGGTATATATATATTTTGCATAATGAGTTGGCTTTGAAATCGTTCTGTGAAGACTTTATACGAAGTTAGCTTCACTGCTGCAGGTTTACACATTTGTATAGAAAAGTTTATCTTCCAATTTCGCCCTTATTCCTCACCCAAATATATATGGAATAAAATGCGTAATACGGCTCCTACTGATGAGTCGCCAGCAAGCACGAAACGAATGTGCAAAAGATTATACGTTCCGTCCATGATGTCTTTGTTTGATCCTTCTGGTCATATTTGAACTAATTTGTTACTAGGTGCGCAACACCTAATACACAATTACATGATTTGTATGGTTAAAGGCAAAAAAATTAGCAGCCACCACCGTACCTCGAGACAACTCAGAGGTAGGTTTGTATGCTTTCATCACAGCTTCTATATTACACAGTCTAGTGTTTCGAGATACACCTTAACTAGTTAGAACAAAAACTAAAATTAGACAAGAGGCCCATTTTAAATTTTAAGCACATTATTCATCAAAATTAAATGGCTTTCTATTCGATAAGACCATGCTATTTTGACATTTTGAATGAGTTATTGCAACTTATGGTTGTTAACCTTCTAGGTATCACTGATCATATTGAATTTTCTTTTTTGAGTACAGGGTTGTTCCAACTTGATGAAATGAAGCAGATGAAACGGAGTTTCGAAACAGCACTTTTGTAGCCATTATATAAGATTATATAAGATTGTTATTGTAAAGCTTTCGAGTCCACGGGTATTATGAATGAGGTGCACAACACAATCATTTTTAGCACGATACAGTCTGCAATTAATTAGTGCCCTCTCATCAATTAATTTTTGCATTAATAGCCACTGCATAAAATTTAGTTTCGTGATAATTTGGTAATAGAAAAATGGGCACTATTGCTTTATGATCACCGCGATCGAAAACAATATAAATAAAAACGGATAATATATTTAAGTTTTTAATTTCTATGTATTGCCATCGCAAAAATGAGTGGAAAATATATCTGTGTATGTGAAATTATTACATCCTGTTACCTGAGTAACAAAGCCACATTTACACCAACACCTTTTTCTCTTTCCTGCACTTTTCCGTACACACGCACGTAACTACATACACACATACACAGGAAAATACACTTTATTGTGCACTTGAGTACCAATAGCCATGCGCCTAAAGAACTATTAGTATGAAATTTTCTGCTCGTACCATATCTTTAAGAGATCGGTTTCAAATTTACCACCGAACCATGTCAAAATAAATAAAATTTGATTACATAATACAACGGCTAATGTTTATCAATACTTTTCTCAGTATGCATAAACGATTTAACTATCCATTTACAAAATATATCCGACTAAAGTGCCAATTAGCTTTGCGAAACCCTAAATGGAATTTGCGGAATTTCCAATGGATTTTTCGGTTTATGTCGCTTTGTTTATTTTAACTTGTAATTACTGTTATCGCCACACCATTTATGCATTGCAATGTATCAATTTTTTGTTTCACCTATCATTGTGATTATACATCGGAATTTTAAAACATTTAGATTTCGCATTCTTAATTAGGAAATTATGATTGAGTTCGAACTAGGCATTTTTAGCTTAATGTCATTTATTATCGATTCATTATTTTGGTCAAAATGAAAATATTAAAACAATCCCCGAAAGGTAATGAAAGACAATATCCGAAAAATGACATGAAAAGCCTTTTAATTAGTGCACGGAACTATCAGTATTATGGATTAGACATACATTTGTGCATTCATAATGTTGGTCCATCGAAAATGTTTACAGTTAAATTTTATTGTAATTGCACAAAAGCTAAATAGTTAGATTGAAAATAGTCAGCGTCTTGTGTTCTAAGAGGTAGTTAACTGCAAATGGATAATAAAAAATAAATAACCTGTTTGCCAATTTAACTGCTGAAGACAGTGAGTTTTTTTTATGAAACTGAACCAGGAATAAATAAACTTTCAAATTAGGTTTCGAAAAATAAACAGTGCGGCTTCCGATGGAGAAGCAGCATGGATGCAACTACCATCGAATAATGAAATATTGAATGTCCTAATAATGGAATACAAAAACGAGAAAGCAACGCGGAAAACGATTGGCGAAGAAAATGTACAGACATCTTACCCACAAGAGGCTCCCTAGTGCGTTTTATGGTCCCAAAGTGGTAGACTATAAAAGCGATTATTTCTTTGATACTAAGGCCTTAGATTCTTGTTATATAAATAGAGTCCGTGAAGGATGTTCGTTTCTGTTTTGTAGTTTACGTTTAAGCATGCATTCATTTATGTGTGCATGTATGTATTTATGTTTGTATGTATCTATGTAGTTATGTATGTATTCAATTATGTTTATATTTCGTGTATGTATTTAAGTAGGTTTGTATTTATGTATGTATGTGTGTATGTATGTATGTTTGTCTGTATTTATGCATGGGTGTTTGTAGGTGCTTTTGTATGTATTTATGTATGTATGTAAATATGTATGAGGTATGTATGTGTGTATGTATGTATGTATGTATGTATGTGTGTATGTCTGTGTGCATGTATGTGTATATGTGTGTATGTTAGTATTTATAAACGTACATATTTATGTATGTAGACATGTATGTAGGTATGCATTATGTAGTTATGTATATGTCTATGTATGTATGCATTCATATATGTATGTATTTATTTATGTTTCTTTTTATGTATGCATGTATGTATTTATACATGCGTTTATAAATGATCATATTTTTGCTTACATGTATTAACTGATACATTAATGAATTTATTCATGAATTAAAGGTGGCAATGATTTATTAATTCTGAAGTTATGTGCACGTAAATTTGACGACCAAATTTATTCTACATAATTTAATGAACGTTTTAAAATTTTTATCCATATAGACATTTTATATCTCGAAGCAGAAGATTACTTCGTTCAAACCTATTTATCTAAATAATTCTGTTTTACAACGGAAGATTTTTCGCGTTTCGTGATCAAATAGTAATAATAATTCTTTGGCTTATTAAATACTTCTTTGGTGAATTAGTAAACTGACTCAGACAGAATTATTCTAAAATGTGATGTGGTTCCAGTTTCCAGATGTTCTTTATGTCAAGAAATACGATAGGTGAAATTTTCATGCCAATATTACTTTCGTTTAAACGCCAAAATTTTAGTTGTTCCTACGTAGAAAAACGCAAATTTATGATTATAGCTACATTTCCTTTAACCAGTATTTATACCAATCACTCCACTGATTTCTTAATTCGTTAGACGCGATGGAATTAAACGTTACACATCACATTACTGATAAAAATTCAGGCTGAAGATCGGCGGGCATTAGCAAGGCACGTGGACCAATTTAGCTTAGTCGTTGATGAATCTAAAGCGATACAGCCATTCTTTAATTTGTGTAGCTTAATTATCGGTCGTAGTGGGTGGTTACCTTGCCGTGTGGATTGTGTAGTGACGATAGCCAGTGTTCTAGATATGAAGATCAAGTTTCAGATTCTTATGGGCTTTTTTTCTCGCACCGTATAAGTCGATACTCTGGCAGATTTTGCACATCAGCTTTGGGTAAATAACCGTCTCAGAGTGTAAAATTCTTGAATCTAAATCATCAGTCCACATTGGAAATATTTAACTAAGTTTTCACTGAAAAAGTGGTCAAATATTTTGTAATGATGGTTTTATGGTCATTTTGCATCAAAGTGTCATTTTTTTAAAATTAGGATAATTTTTTTGCAATTATTGATTAATGATTGATTTTTGTCCGCGTCTACTAAGAAATTTGTTTATTCTTTAAAGATTGTAACAAAATATTAAATATTTATGAGCAAAACTATTCAATGTCAGTCAAGATTCTGAAATTGAATGAAATAACAAACTTTTTTGTCATAAATTAAAAATTTTCTCGAGTTTTATTTTTCGTAGTAACTTTTCGGTCTACGCATTTTCGTGGTGTATACAGAAACATGTTTGTTTGTATCAAATCAGGAAGATTAATTGGGCTCAACATGAACGAAACATTTTATCTCATTGACGAATGTATTGCGTGTTTGTACGTTAGACTTCAGTAAGTTACGGCAATACATCAAGAACCAAATGCAGAATTGATCAGCCAATCATGGGTATCTCCATTTTGTTGCAAACAATTAAAAAATTTCATTTATTTTATTCGCAAGATCTGTATTCAGTATCA
Source organism: Eudiplozoon nipponicum (assembly GCA_029291075.1). Taxonomy (NCBI): domain Eukaryota; kingdom Metazoa; phylum Platyhelminthes; class Monogenea; order Mazocraeidea; family Diplozoidae; genus Eudiplozoon; species Eudiplozoon nipponicum. The sequence continues at coordinate 162,143 of JAQBSW010000430.1, forward strand.
TTTCAGGCCAAGCAGTGTAAGGACGGCTTCAGAGTCACGGGCCCAGTGAGAATTCATCAATAAAAAAACGAGATTTGCACTTGTAAATGAAAGGGAATCAAGCTTTTACCGACCAACGAGTGCTAGCAATTTTCCCGTAACCGTCAATGGTGTCATCAGCTTGAACGATGACAGCACTACGCAAAAGCCAATTCGTGCTAAAGAATATATCAAATTTTATAGAATGTTTAGCGTCATTTCCGGTATTTTCTAGTCACTAGAAATTAAGCGTAAATGTTATGATCATTCAATTCAAATTTTCGAGATTAAGATTAACAAAAATCTTATTGTATATAATCAGTCGCACAGCGTAGACAAAAATACTGTCAGTCGCACATAAAAATGCGTTTCAACCTTAAATGATCATCAAAAGTGTACGATGGAAAAGTGACTAACAAAGATCAAACCACAATGTGTTTGTAAAGAGAGGTAAACTAGATACGCGGCTCTCGTATCTAGAAGTCTGGCATACATTTTTCTTAACGGACAAAGTCAGTTATACAACTTCTATGCAGTCGGAAGCAATAAAACTTAAAAGATTTGGCCACATGTAAAGAAGTTATGAGTTAAAAGCTATTGGTTATGAATATAAATAATTTGGTTGTCGATATTAAAATCAACCATGCCATCGGACTTCTTCGAAATCAACAGGTAACATGATGCACGAACTGGCACAGAATCTAAACGCAAATGCTTTTCTCATTTGATGTTCAGAGATAAACAACAATCTTATTTGTTACCTTTCTTAATACCTAAACACGAATTAAGCATAGAATTTTTTTCCAATACTGAATTTTGCCTATCAGACATCATTCTAAAATAGGTTTTATTGTACTGGACAGTACGCTGCTCAATTTCTACGCAGTTGGTTGGAAAAATGCTGTTGTAACTTTATCCACACTTGTATAGTGTAGTTAATTAGTCAATGATTTATTGTGCGTGTAAATGTTGAGTGCAATTGACAAAAACTCATAAACGTGGACAGCAAAGTAATGTGTGGACAACAGATTTTTAAAATTTATTTTGATATTTTGCTCTTGCCTCACATGGTTTTGATATATGTTGTGCGTGCTAGTGATAACAGAAAACAGAACTTGTTACCGTAAATTACTTTTTTTGTCTTTCTTACGCAAAATAGAACAAGTTTCACCAATTATAATCTTGTTGAACATGTAACCAAAAGGGTTGTTGAACAATTTAAAAATGTGAACACTTGTTTGCATACAAAAACCAACTACACAATATTGGTCTGTGCAAAAAAAATAGCCGTTATTTTGGTAAATATGTTGTTCAAATCGGAATAGGTTTAAATTCCTTAGCCTTAGTGAAGAAATTTATTTTTTAGATCGCTATGCAATCTGTTCACTAATTAAACGTCACAACTGCTTTGGTGAGACGGTAGTTAAGGATATCGAGTACTTCCTAGTGTGTCAATGTGTTAGCCCCATTGGATGTCCTTCATTATTCTGACGTGTTGTCCAGTAAAGACGATACTATGTTCTAAACAATCGATAGTCCTTCGAGCTAAGATTAATTCAATAATGGCCCCTGACGACATAGGAAAGACCAATTCAGGTCGGCTTAATTAACCGATTACCTGGTATAACAGGAGAGTTATAAAAACTTTCAAAATATTTGCTGAACGTGGAAACAATAAGAAGGAAATTATTAGTGAATTTGTTTTAGTAATTTGGAGTGAAAAATCACGCAGTCTCAAATTTAAACACTTAGAAAATCGAAGGTAGAACAGAAGTAAATGTGGTTTTCAACATTCTATAAACTGTACGAAAAATATGCAGAAGTGTAAATGCATTTTATTGATAGTAGGATGTTTCAAGTGATTTTATATTGTCAAATTATGTTAATAATGAATCTCTAGTTCGAAGAATTTAATTATGGCAATAAGAAAGGTAACTAAATAAAATAAAATATTACTTCGGTTTAGACCAAAGCTTCATTACTTATGCGCAACATGTCTGCAGTATACTGACAAGATGTCATGAATCAATTTCCCGACAACTGGTTCCTAGTCATATAGCTAACACCCAGTACCTCAGGTAACAAAGAGACCACCTGTACGGCTTTCAAGGGTGATCGATTTGCACTATCAGTTCCGCAATGATAGGATTTCTCCTCATTTATCAGTACGCGTTGAAGCTGGCTTCATTTTGGCTGGGTACTGATTCGTCCCCTCAGTGCGAAGGCCTCCACACCATTCACACTAACCGCTAGAAATGAAGTTCAGTCTAATTTTGGTTGTACAACGACGTTTCAGTACCTTATTTCTCGTACCATATTCAGAATTTTAACTACCCAAAGTAAAAACTACTAACAAGACCAGATTTATGCATGCATGTAGTAATGCAGCTAGCAACAGTTGAATGCCTCACTAATTCATAGTATAGTTATTCGGACGGCTTTGTGTTTGAGTGACTTTCGATAACCATTACTATGGAAAAATTTATCCGCTTTATTGAAAATATGCACGGCTTTATATTTTGCTATTTGAATATATTTTTTGTGTTTATTTAATGGAATCATCTAGAAACTATTCAACTAAGTGTCTCTGTGAGCTACTGAGTCAATGTAGATTTGTGCTGTATATTGACCGCCCACGTTATAAGCTGTATTATATATTGACTAGTTATTCCTGTGTGAGCTTTGCACTGTGGTTATATAATGCGTGTACTTCTATTCAAGTGAATCTTCGAATATGGTATCACGTAGAATGGCGTACGGAAAAGGAGGCAGTCGCGTATAAAATAATTTGTTATTCTATTTTATGTGAACTTTGATTTACATTATACAAATTTTATTGTGTATGTCTTGTACACATTTAATGAATTATTTTACGAATAAGTATACAACGAGACTAAATAGCTAACAATGGTTTAGATATTCTCAGTCTCCAAATAATATCCTTATAAAATTAAACGAACATTGGTTGCGTGGGTGGTGATAACAATTATTATGATCAAGGTTGCGGTCTTGATATAAACACCTGACCCATTAATTACTAACATATGTCAGTATAAACTAAGAATTGTATAGTGTAGAAAAGGCAATTCATCCAGAAGACCGGTTTCGTCCTTATTTGGAACTCATCATGTACTGGCCAGAATTTGCCGCGGACAGGGCTCGAACTGGGCACGTCTGCTTCCAACCTGGTGCTCTAACCACTGAGCCATCCTGCTAACTTACATCAGATAGTATATAACAAAAATTGTGTGTAGTGTAGTGTGCGGCAGGATGACTCAGTGGTTAGTTTAGGCCAGGTTCCAACAGACGTGCCCAGGTTCAGTCTATCCTGCAAATTCTGACCAATGATGAGTTCAATAAGGAGAAACCGATCTACTGGATGAATTGCCTTTTCTACACTATACAATTCTTAGTTTATATTGACATATGTAAGTAATTAATGGGTCATGTGTTTATATCAAGACCGCAACGTTCAATATAATAATATCCTTATAAGCCATTAATCGTGGTCTATCCTTTTCCTTTGGGGCTGTTGCAGTCTTTCCAGCCAGATTGCTTTAACGGTACAATCGTTGGACAGAAATGTGTCTGCTGTGTAGAAGATAGACAATGGGGAATGGTCAACTATGAGATGCTGGAACATTTTTTGGGGTTCAAAATATGTTAACTGTTGCAATGAAATCTGTTCTGCTTTACAATGTTGATTGAAAATGGGACGAAGTCGGTTGATAATGTTGCAGTCAGTGCCAAATAAACTATTACGCATTGATTTGCTAAATGATAATTACCGCGAAATGTGATAAACGATATCGATAAATGCCACAGTATATTAATTTGCTGTAGTAACAGATGTACAGTAAATAGTTGTAACTCTCAATGATGATCATCGTAATACGCCGGCAAACTGACCAGCGAGGATCAAACAACAATGCACATATATGGAATTCAAAATTTGATATGCCGCTCTCAATTCTAGTGAGTTATAAGCAGAATTTATATATATATGTGTTGTATATATATATATATATATATATATATATGTAAATATATATATATATATATATATGCTATATATAATAATCCCTCGCACCTTCGAATATTGCATAGTATATAATTAGAAATATTCTGTGATATATATATATATATATATACTTATATATATATATATATACTGTATTCAATTAAACAAGCAATAATTTTGAGGGGTGTTAGTATCAATTAATTAAATCAAGTTTGCGAGCTTGAGTAAATACCAATCCCATTATACTTTAACAAGTCGTCATAGTGCGTTGCGGCTGGTGGTAGTCTTATTATGTTGTTCGACGACTGGTTAAATACAATTGGATTGGTGCTTACTTCAAGCTCGCAAACTTGATTTAAATAAAAGTCAATACATATGACAGACAGTAGTTTTGCAATGTTGTTCAACGACCGATTAAATACAATGGGATTGGTTTTTACTTAAAGCTCGCAAACTTTATTTAAAGAGTTATCTATTCTTGAAGATAATTAGAAAAATATTAATCAAAATGAAAACGAATTTAAGTTTGTCATACCTTTTTATTTTTATTTATTATCTGAAATCACATAATTTTCAGCAATTACTATCTGCACAGTTTTAAGTATCATAAGTTTCTATTTGGACTTCTATTCAATAGTGTGTAATAATATTTGAAGTATGAAAGTGTTTTGTAGAAAAAATGAGACACTGTAACACATTAGGATATAGAAGTTATAGCGTGTTCATTGGTGATTTTTTGCATGTATATGTATGGAAACTTTTTTAGGCGTAGTTCATTGGATCTTAATCTATAATCTGAAGCAAATTTTGACCGAGCAGTCACTTGTATAGATTACCTGACCACGTGTATACTTCGACATCTTCGGCACTCCAATCGGAGTTCGGTCCTCTTACGCAATGATTATTATAATCAAGGTTGCGGTCTTGATATAAACACCTGACCCATTAATTACTTACATATGTCAGTATAAACTAAAAATTGTATAGTGTAGAAAAGGCAATTCATCCAGTAGACCGGTTTCGTCCTTATTGGGAACTCATCAAGTACTGGCCAGAATTTGCCGCGGACAGGATACGAACCTGGGTTCCCAATAAGGACGAAACCGGTCTACTGGATGAATTGCCTTTTCTACACTATACAATTCTTAGTTTATACCGACATATGTATTAATTAATGGGTCACCTGTTTATATCAAGATCGCAACCCTGATTATAATAATTGTTATCACCACCCGCGCAACCAATGTTCGTTTAATCTCTTACGCAATGATTTTCTCGTGGCTACTCACATGCCTTCTTGGTTGCTATTCCGTTTATACTCCCAATTTGTTGTATTCAGCCTACGTAAGACAGAATTGTGTGAAGTATATTTTACACATCAAAGATTAGAACACTATCGAAACGAATTCGTAATAGAAAATTACGATTTATTTAGTTTGCAGATGAGTAAATTTGGAATTTCACGTAATTTTGCAAAATAAATAAAAAATATAAGTTTACAGACTCGAAACATTTTTCATTTCGGCTCTAATCGTTCGATTATTTGCATATATATATATTTGCATGTTGCTTGCTCTAAAGTGATAGGTCGCGTGTTGCAAGGAAGAAATAAAAGTCAAAGAATTCACAAATGTAATCCGCCTAAAGGAAAGGTCAACAAAAATATAATTTGAAACATAACTAAGAGTGTTAAGTGTGTGGTTGGGTTGGTGCAGTGGTATAAATTGTCTATTCGGATGCAAACCTACCACAGTTTGAGCCCTGGTTTCGGCAAAGTCTTAAAAGTATATCAAGATTTCCAAATAAGAACGAGACCAGTCTACTTGATGAATTACTTTTAACACCTACGGCCATGTAATTTTTGCAATATATCTTGCCATAATGCTTCAACTTCATATCAATACTTCAGGTAGTATGCTGGCTTTTTGCTGTGATGAATGAAGGGTGGCTAGTTAAATCTTTAAGTAAAAGAGAAGCCAAATGGGCTCCATCCAAATGGAAGGCTAAACAAAACATAAGTTGGTGTATGCCTTAAATTTGCATTTAGACTGCAACAACCATGGCGCATTGGTACGAGTTTAAGACACAAAACTATTGTACCTAGATTCGAACCGCGATCGCAGAAATTTCTGCGAATTATTTGAAGAATTCAAAATAAGAACTAACCAGTCCACTGGAATAATTGCCTTGGGTAGATTACGCAATATTGATTTTATACTGAAAACATATATGTCGTAAAGATTCTGCCATAAAACTTCAATTCAATTCAAGTAGTTCTGACCGACTACATATATTTCAGCAAAATCTTGTTATAAAATCTTAATTCATTATAACTTCCCGATTTAGCATGGTGTCTATTCTATTACGGCAGATCTGGTTTGGCTAATGCGAAATTTATGTAGAAAAGACGCCAAATACACTCAGCCTAATTGAAAGACTAATAAAGAATAAGCTGGCCTATTACAGAAAAGTGCGTGTAGTGTGCATCGGGGGTTGTTTAGTGGAATAAGTCGAATACTCTGAAGTAAAAGTACCACGAATAGAACTCCGGTTCCGAAAAATAAGGAAAAGAACTTCAAGAGTTCAAATAAAGACGAAACTAGTCTACATGATAAATTGTCTTTGTTTTCTCAAGCATTGCTTATTTTATACCAATTATATATAAGTAATAATGAACCTTTTTTATTTAATAGCCATTATAATTATAAACTTAACTCCGCTTGAGTTAGCAAATGCAATTCATTAACGGACCGGTTTCAAACTTATTGGGCAATCTTCATGTACTTCCCTGAATTTTGTCAGTCGGTACTCGCATAAGAGCGTATTTGCTCAATTTTGTAATTCATACAATAAATCACAAACTTATGTGCTTTTATAGTTTTTTTTATGAGTTGAATGCAAGAAGGTAATGCTTTTGAACTTAAGTCTCAAAAAGTCACCTCCGGTCTGTCATTATAGATGCAGGTGTTAAATTTCTCCCGAACGATAGATAAGTCGATTATGAGTTTGCAGACGACGTCGTATTATTATTGGACAATCAAGATTCTGCTCATATCACCTTGAATAGATTAGCAGTCATAGCTAGATCTAGAGTTACTTTCTCCAAACTTCGCCACTTATGTAGAAACGCGAGTATTTTCTTTGTCTTTTATAGATCGTGTTTACAATTCATCTGTACGCACAGTCTTACTATACGCTAATGAAACTTGGTCTGTTAGAGCTGATGAATTTAGATGCTTACAGGCATTCGTCCACCGTTTTTTGAGAAGCATAGCACATATAGGTTACCAATAACAAATAACCACCGCTGACAGCCGTAGACGTATTTTTGCATTGCCCAACAAGTGCGCCTCCTTAGACAAACAAATAAGGTTCCATATACTGCGTCGTCTAGGTCACGTTGTGCATTGGCCAGTAGGGCAATATTCTCCTACTCAGCGTCAGATTGGCGTAATAAACAAGGTTGACAGATTTTGATGTGCTAGAAACAGTCGAAGTCAAATACTTTAACATCTGGTAGAATGAGATCCGCTTGTCTACCAGGATGAGGTCCACGTGTACATCATAATTCTTGGTTGGAAACTCTGTGCGATATGGCATCAGGTCGAGCTCAGTAGTTTTTTTGTTGCAGACTTCTAGTAGAATCATCTTCCTAACTTTATTTTCTTATTTGGGCAGAGTTAGCTGTGAGGTTTGGTTGTGATTATAACCTGATTCCGTGAAAACCGCAGGGAACCTGTATTTCCGATGTTGCATTGCCTTAAAGTTGCCTTGCTCATAATAGTGTTGTGTAGAGGTCTAATTTTACTCACTTCTGTGTGTTATTTATGTAAATATACTCTTATAGACTAGCTCCTCTCACTTATTGATCGTTTTTGTTTAATAATATGTTTTGCCCAAATTATTATGTTCGTTAATTTCATGCCATATTTAAAACTATTTTTCTTGTTATTTGTCTTATGAATTGAAATCGCAAATGATAGCTCTCGTAGCACGCTAAAATCTTGGTTCCTTGACATTTTAAGGCGAAAATCGTGGTTTTTGGATGGTATCTCACTTATTCCAACTTCCTTAAGCTTTCCACACTATTCATATCCGCCGCAAATGCTGTAGCACCAAGTTTTGCAGAATCTCCCTCTACGTCTCGAGGCGTCTTTACTCGCCCCGTTGTCAGGACATTAACAAAATTCTCACAGAAAAACAAATTGTGGCAAATGTGGTATCCTCATTCAAGACAGATCTATTTATATTTATTCTCCTTACTATGGATTTTTTCTGTAAAAATATCCGGGTTTAACAACTATTCACCTATACTCACATGTATACGCGAAAATACACACACACACGCACACACAAACACACATATATACAAATATGACTGAACACTGATCCAAATTGGCCTATATGGAATAAAACCGTATGGATTGACATAAACGCCTATCCGTGATGAAAGCAACGCACGACACAACGTGTCATTTACCCTAAGGTTATATGGCAGTAAATTATTAATTAGGATTTAAACGAACATTGGTTGCGCGGGCGGTGATAAAAATGACTATAATCAAGGTTGCGATCTTGATATTAACACCTGACCCATTAAGTGCGTACATTTCTCAGTATAAACTAAGAAATGTATAGTAAATTGCCTTTTCTACACTATACAATTCTTAGTTTATACTGAGAAATGTATGCACTTAATGGGTCAGGTGTTAATATCAACATCGCAACCTTGATTATACTAATTAATATGGAATATTTTAAATTTATGTGTATTCAAGATGTGTATAGTATATTTTATCAGCAAATAAAGAAAAATTTAATAGCAAAGAGTGAATTTTTTATTGTTAACGGCCGTTTTGTTTTTTTGAATACTTAACTACAAATTAATTTTTTTCAATTCAGTGGTTCGTACGAATTGTGTGGAAGCCTTCGGAATGAGGTACGAATCAGCCCCCAGCCATCACGAAGACGAACTCAGCGCGCACTTCAGAAATGAGGATCAATCGGATCTTTGCGGAACTGAAAGCGTAATTATATCACTGACGAAAGAAAATCGTGGACAAGTGGCATGGAGTCTTTTCTAAAGCGACATAATCGTGAATAATAGTTGGAAATTTAGACCGAAAGCGATGTTGTGTTTTTAAAACATAGACGGGTTTATAAGGGAAAATTTCATTTAGAGCGCCGCTTGTTTTTGGTAATGGTTGAATTGCAAGATTCTTTAGCACAGGCACTCAGGTGCAGTAGATGGCACAAGTACTCGATGAAGGCCAACTACGTGCAAAACCATTCTATTTGATGAAATATGCCTACAAATTCATTGTGTGAATTATTTCTACTGGCATTATAGATATAATGAAGCCCTACCGTTATACTTGAATTCGACATTACTTCATGAATTAACCTGGTGCCTTCTTATAGCAACAGATGGAGATGGACGATTTTTATTTTTGGTCGAAAACAAAGTCGAATATAATGCAAAATAAACAGGCGAAGTAACATAAATTGGTATATAACTGAAAAATAAAATCAGTGCTTTACTTCGATGGCGTAGTGGTTGATTTTCAAGACTGGACGAAATGCACCCTAGTTCAAATCCCGACCGTGGCAATTTTGGCAACAATCTGATGACTTCCTAAATATGGTGTGGCCAATTTATTACAAATATAGCATTTGTTATCTCATTAACTGTCTATTTCATACAGACAGCATATATATTATTATAATCAAGGTTGTGATCTTGATATAAGCACCTGACCAATTAATTACTTACATAGGTCAGTATAAAATAAGAATTGTATAGTGCAGAAAAGGCAATTCATCCAGTAGATCGGTTTCGTCCTAATTGGGAACTCATCATATACTGGCCACAATTTGTCGCAGACAGGGCTCGAACATGGTACAACTTCTTCGGAATCTGGTGCTCTAACCACTGAGCCACCCTGCCACACACTACACTACACACAATTTTTAGTTATATACTATCTGATGTAAGTTAGTTAGTCTATTTTTTCTTTAGGTGGAGCTCATATGGCATCCATTTAGACACAGAGTTGCAACTAACCATCTCAGATCTGTCATTACCGAACAGACACCACAATACATGGGTAAGTGGCATTGAAATGAACATTAATATAATTAAACGAACATTGGTTGCGCGGGTCAGCTGCTTATATCAAGATCGCAAACTTGATTATAATAATTTTTCTCGCCGCCCGTGCAATCAATGTTTGTATAATTATATAAATGTTCATTTCAATACCATTTCCCTCTGTAGTGTGGTGTCTGTTCAGCAATGACAGATTTGGAATGGATAGTTGGAACTTTGGGTCTAAATGGATGCCATATGAGCTCTAACGAAAGGAAAAATAAACTAATAAAGTTACATTAGTTAGTATATAACTGAAAATTGTGTGTAGTGTAGTGTGCGACAGGGTGGCTCAGTGGTTAGAGCACCAGATTTGAAGCAGACGGGCCCAGGTTCGAGCCCTGTCCGCGGCAAGTTCTGGCCGGTACATTATTAGTTCCTAATATGGACGAAACCAATCTACTAGATGAATTGCCTTTTCTACACTATACGATTCTTAGTTTATACTGACTTGTGTAAGTAATTAATGGATCAATAGCCTATATCGAAATCGCAACCTTGATTATAATAATTGTTATCACCGCCCGCGAAACCAATTTTCGTTTAAGCATATATATATGGTATCATGACTGCAAATGTAATTTATTTACCGGATGGTGGATCGGAGTTGTTGGGAAATTTTGGGGCGTTGACAAGGCTGCATGACACAAAATGTTTTTGATATTCGTGAATTTAATCAGTAAGGCATAAGAACCAACATTATTCACGCAGTCTCTAGCCTTGTGCCCAATATATTTTAAACGAACTTTGATGCAGTTGTAGCAAAAATTTGAAACTAGCCATCTCGACATTTCATTTTATGACAGCCTATTCTTTTTGGAGTATGGGAAGTTAATTTACGAGTATCTGTACCAAGCAAAATTATAATTTCCATATTTGGCAAATTTGGGTCATTAAGGCATTGTTGATATGATTTGTGGTTAAATTAAATAGTCTTTTGTGTTGCCAAAGCCAGCAATCATACCAGCAGAATTTAAACCCACGCTAATTTTTATTGCAGTATTAAAGTTAGCCAAAATTGCTTGAGAGTCCTCTCTTTCCACGTAATTTTTAGCCTTGCGTAAATTATTGTTACTGAATTTTGTATTTATTTCAAAGAAATACCTATTTGGTCAGTATTTCAGCTCATTTTAAGCAATACTTTATGACAATTGGTGAAATCATACTGAATCAGAGAACTGAAAAGTGGCACATACGGGTATCTACCTGAAGAAAACTTGTACTAGTTATAGTTATCAAGTTTCAGTTCACAAAGCATCATGGATTTTTTGTGTATTTCAGCTAAATAATCGTTGGTTCAGGCAAAGCCGTCAATCACACTGGCAGAATTTGAACCCACGAAAATTTTGCTCAAAGTATTAAATCTAATCAAAATTACATTTGAACTTGCTCTTTCCACGCAATTTTTAGACGTGTGCGAAGTACTGCCATTATACTTTATTTCTATTTTAACAAAATATCCATCCAGTCAGCATTCCTAGTTCATTTATGCGATACCTTATTTCAATTAGTGATGCCATATTGAATTAGAGAATTGAAAAAAGAAGTATCTGCTATCCAAATGAAATAGAATCCTTGTAAACCTTTAAATTGCGAAACAAAATTAAAATCGAATTTGAAGAAAAATTTTGGTGCCAAATGTATTGTCGTTGGTTTAATCCATATTGACAATCCCATCAGTGGTAATGGATTTACGACCAAATTTGTAGAGACGTTAAGCTAAATAACAACACCTTCCGACACACTCATTGCACACAATTCTAAGCATCTTGTCAAAAGTATTCTACTAGATATTGATCTACTTTTAGCTTAAACTAGCAATTAGCCAGCTACTAATTTTCGTTTAATAATAGACTACTGAATTTGGTGGAATTTTGTTGAATAAGTTTATTGAAAGTGAACATTAACTGGTGTCCACATGAAGTAGAACCTTAACAATCAAGAAAATTGGGAAGAATAGCATTGAAAACAAATTACTCATCAAGTGGCTAAGACAAAATATGTTCAACTCAGCTAAAAAGATCGTTGTTATGACCTAAACGAGCGGTCCTATTTAGGACAAAAGGCTATACCAATAAAAGATATATCATGGTTAAAAGGATTGCTCTTTTTGTTATCTTTCAAAATTTACAGGTTTTATTAAATACATTTCGCATGAAATTCTGCTTTCAATCTATAATTATAAAAATAGAATCAATATAATTCTTTATGACTTATGTCAGAAATTAATTTTCTATATATTTATATAGTTAGTAAGAAATTTACATATTGTAAGATGTTGAATTTAATAAATCGACAAGGCATAAATTCTGTACAATGTTTCAATAATACCCATTACTGCATATTTAGGGTTAAAACGTGATAATTTGTCTCAAAGTTATGCAACTATTTAGCTACGAAAAAGGCCCGCAAACCGCACGCAATAAACAGTAATATAACAAATATATTTGAGTAAGTAGTAGTCTTTATTGCAACTGTTGGCTTAAAGTTTAAACTAGTCAGTCTCTTTTTGTTATTCAAATGCAGACGTTATGTTAATTAAAGAAGTGATATTAAATTAAATTATCACGACGAAGGCTTTGTCATCAACTACTAATTTATACAATAAAGATCAAAGATTTATTTGGAAATTGTGATTCATTTGTTCTCTTATGCCATGTTTAATCCCTACTAACGGTGTATATATTTGTGCTTATTTTATAATATATATCGAGGAGATGTAATGATATAATCAATGTTGTCATCCACCAGGCATTGCAAAAAATAGACGACGCAATTCATCTTTTAGACCAATATCGTTCGCATTGGACTCTCCCCACCGGTAGGTGGAATTTTTACGGCTCAGAGTAAATTATTTGTGGAGTAATCAATTATCCATAGTTAATTTGAGCTTGATTTACACATATGATCATTTGGGGCAAAAAATAAACAAAAACTAGAGTTTGTACGACATGGAAAATGAAATGACTTTCGTAGCGTTGTTGGCGAAATAACTGAATTTAAACCTCGGCCAAATCAAGTATTGCCGATACTGAGGAATACAAAATTGGAATGAAACACGTGAAGTAAATGAATTGCATTTTCCAACTTATGCAATGTTCATCATATATATATATATATATATATATATATATATATATATATATATAATTTATATACATCCTGGATTTTAATTTGAAGATGGCAACAAATCTGACTCTGTTTTACTCCTATTTATTGTTTGGGCTGATTGGTAAGTGTGTATGCGTACGTGTCTTTGTGTGCGCCTGTTTGCATGTAAAGGACCTTCTCGCTTTATTGCAAAGTGATGTCTTAGATCTGGTCATTCTTGTATTGATGGATTGAGAGTTAACCAACTGTTCGCATTGTTGGCTGTTACGTTTAAGAATGTTATTTTTCAGAGTATGTTCTTTCTTTTCCCCTTGTTCCTCCATTTTTCGCCCATTTGGAAACAGCGCAGGTGCGTATTTCTGTGTTGAATACTCATATTGTTTCAAAATTGCAGTCTCCGTATTGCAGCTGTCCTTTCCCCTTCAGTTTGTTGCCAATCCGTTCGAATATTTGATAAGTCTGATCGAGGCGGTGTTTGGTCTTATCTGGTTGCTAGTAAATTGTTGTTTGGTTTTGTGATTCATGGTCAGTCGATTAAAATATCGAGTTGATGAAAATTTTGTATATTTAGGCCAGGTGTCTTTCGTTTAACATAAAGGGCTTCATAAATGTATAATATTTTTTCTAAATTTGCTCTATGTAGAATTGACAATTTTCTCAAATTCACTGAGTCCCCGGTTTCCAATATATGCTCGGAAATAGCTGATTTTCCTGGCGTTGCTAATCCTCTTTTAATCAATTTCTGTGGTAAATTTTGCTGGATTCTGTTGATCAATTGCTTCTTCGTACATCCAATATATGTGCTACCACAGATACATGAGAATTGTAGACTATGAATAATTTGGAGAGAATTGGCAGTTGATCTTTGGCATTCAACATCAGGAGTCTCTGTGTGCTAAATGTGATATTAACTTTAACACTGAGAAAAAAAATATATAGCGTAGTTAGTGAGTTGCAAGACTCCGAAGAAAATATGCACCAGTTCGATCCAAGGTCATGGCAATTCTGGCAATCACTTGATAAGTGTTAAGTAAGGACGAAACCTGTCCACTCGATAAATCGCATTTGCTACCTTATTTAACGATTAATTTATACAGAGAGCATATTCTTAATAAAATCCGGCCATATTATTCTAATGTATTACCTTTACTTAAGGTGGCATGTTATCTGTTCTACAATAACGGCTCGTTGATGGATTATGGGAAAGTTATATCGAAGAGATGCCACAGAGCCTCCACGTGGAGGAAAGGCTAACCAAAAATCAAGTTAGTATAAAACTAAAAATTGTGTGTAGTATGCGACAGGCGTTTCGCAGAGGCTAGAATCCCAGACCTGAAGCAAGTGAGTACTTCTTCGAGCAGAGTCCGTTGAAAATTCTGAACGGTATTTGACGAATTCCCAATCAGGACGAAATCGCTCTACTGTACGAATTGTCTTGGCTACTTTAGACAGTGCTTAATTTATACTGTCAAAAAAATATGATCCTGGCTGCGTAAAATATGCATTGCCTTCATTTTGCAAAAGAAATCCAACAGACTACATTAATAATATGGCGAGTGATTTTTTCCCGGTTTTACAGGCAAAAAACATGTTGGATATTTTTAGTAATTTTCATTACGATGACTAGTTTCCTAGACATGTGCATTTTATTTCAGTATGATTTCTTGCCAAATATAAGGTAGCTGTGCATTAGGTATCCGCCCACATGCCGTTTTAGCAATTTACCGTGTCATCCCACACATATAGCCTGTCAGTAAAAACATCAATTCTGTGTACATAAAGAGTTAAACCTACCGAGAATGTTGCTCTCCGATTTTGGTAAATTACTTTTAGCTTTTCACTATCATTGTTTACATAGTAAAGTGGAATTTGGCTAAAATTAACATTAAGCATTTAGGCTCTTCTCTTTTTCACGCGAAACGAATATGCATTGTCCATGATTTTATAACCATTGAATAAATGCTAATTTAATCAGGAATATAAGACGTGAATGATCATAACGATTATTTAAATGATGTTCTACAGCATGAAATAAACGCCACCATCAAATGCACCTCTTCTAAACGCGCATCAGCATTAGTCTAGCGTTAGAGACAGGTGTTGGCACGTTCGAATTTCCCAGTTCGTCGCGCAGACAGTTTGGGAAACTATATAATTAAACGAACATTGGTTGTGCGGGTGGTGATGACAATTACTATAATCAAGTTTGCGGTCTTGATATAATCACCTGACCCATTAATTACTTACAGTTGTCTTTATAAACTAAGCATTGCATAATGTAGGAAAGGCAATTCATCCAGTAGACCGGTTTCGTCCTTATTAGGAACACTTTAAGTACTGCCCAGGTTCGAACCCTGTCCGAGGCAAATTCTGGACAGTACGTGAAAAGTTCCTAATAAGCACGAAACCGGTCTACTAGATGAATTACCTTTTCTACATTACACAATGCATAGTTTATAATGAAAAATATATGTATATAATGGGAATGGTGTTTTGATACTGTTTAAATAATATAGGTTTGGTGATTTTTAATTAAATTCCACAAACCTGATTTAGGCAATATTATGTACCTGCCCACTATATACGCAATAGCAGCTCATTAAAAATCGTAATTCCTATAACAGAATTGCACATCTGCTAAAATAAACTACGGGGGTTATATTTAATTCCAGAAATTCACTGCTTCCTCGATAAAAAACTGGTTAATTATGTTGATAAATCATCGACTAAATAACTATAAACTATAGCTTAAGGTTTGTATAAGACATTTGTAATTTAAAATAACACATTTGAAAGATCATTGAATTTCACCTTAATCGCGCATTCCATTGGGACTGGGAAAGGTGGGCCTACGAAATATTTTTCACTTATAACCAAAAACAAAATCCAAGCATCTTTGTTTGCGCATGTGCTGAAAACAATTATTTAAACCAAGTTTGAAAGCTTTATGTAAACAACAGTCCCATTATGTTCAACCAGTTGCACAACAAAGTAAAAATACCGTAGGTCACATTTACCGACGCGTTTCCACCATCTATGATCGTCACTAGAGCACAATGACAAACTGACTAGCGAGGATCTAACCGCAGTATATATAAGGAATACAAAATAGATATGCGGCTTTCATCTTTAATAGTCTCGCATACATTGTACTAAAATTGAAAAGTCGGTTGCACAGTTTTTCTGCATTCACTAAAATTAAAATTTTGCAACTGTCGCTATATGGATATAGGTGAAAAAATTGAATAATCTTTGATTGAGCGCGTGTTTATAACTGTTCTTGGATTAAATATAATATGATAGGTGCTTTTATCTAGCTCTAAACCTTGACTTAAAGCATTATAATCACCACCAACAAAATCAATGGTTACTTAATTATTTAGATTGTATGCAGTTAGCGACAGCTGCTAAATGTTAATTTTCGTGAATGCGGAGAAACTGTGAAGCCTACTTTTCCAGATTAGTACAATGAAGGTCATGGAACAATCGAAATATGTCAATTTGTGTGACTGACTTTAGATAAACTTTGTTGCGCGTCTGGTTAAGGACACAGGGGGTCTGGTGCAGATATAATCATATAAGCGATCACGGTTTTTCTTTAAAAATTATAAAGGAAGTTTACGCAAATTAATAATAGCAGATATCGCATTTTGCTACGAATATTAGGAAATTAAATTTTTATATCCCTGTTAAAAAGAGTTTGACATACTCTGGTTTCGTTTATGCTGTACAACTGTAAGTACACGAAACCAAACTAAATTAGTAAGGATACCTCGAGGATGCAGGTAATTCAGTATATTCGAAACCCAATCAATATCTCGAAGAAACATCAACTGGGACATTTTAATTGGACGCTAACACGATAAACGTGACTACTAAAAACACAAAGTTTTATCCTTCTCATTACTCATTTTGTAAACCAAGTCAACCGAATATGTAGTGAAACTCCTTCGAATACTCGCGCTACAATAAATCATAGTTTTGAAGTATATCCGCTGAAATATACCTAGCTGGGTTTTCGGTAGGTTTTAGCCAGACCGTCACGTTCAGACTTGATCTAATAAGGTATGTGAAATTTTATCTGTAAGTTTCGATTTTTTGGTGGCGCAATGAATGAGTGCAAGGCAAAATAAAATGTGCTTAGTCCGTGATCATGCACGTACTTGACGTACGAAATTTGTCTACTTGCGGACATTTATTTTCTAGCTTATGCAATATTTATTTTCTAGTGACAAAATATGTATATATGCATGCATTTATATATATATATATATATATATATATATATATATATATATATATTGTATAGACAGAACTTTAATAAATATATGCAAAAATTATAAATTAACTGTAATGTAAGCATTTTAACGTAATTGATCTACTGGACTGGTTTCGCTGAATTGGGCAAGTACCAGCAGTTTCCTGGGTTTGAATTCGGCAGCACTCAGTTCATAACCATTAAACTCATTCCTTTCGCTGCAGAATACTGGCATGGTATGCAGTTTTCAGTTTATTCATTTTATCCATCTAGTTGAAAAGTAATTTAATGTACATAATATACGCCTAACTCTACTTGAAAAATAAGAGAATACACCATTATAAAGAAAAGGTTCTGTGCGCGAATGGATGTTGCACGTAACAAATTCTGTCCCCATTTGAAAGCTGGGTACCTTAGAAGTACTACTGAATAACTGAGCAAATAGAAGCACCAAACATCCACCAACTTTAAGCTTTTCTTTAAATCAAGTTTGCAAGCTTTATTTAAAGAATTGTTACCACCTCCCGCGCAATCAATGATTGTTTAATTGCATAACTTTAAACTTTTATACATTTGAAATCTCGTTGTCAAAATTGAGAAAGTCATATAAATTTAAATGTGCAAATAAGAGGTGATTTACTATTAAAACACACCCAAAATACAAATAAACGATCATAGATTGCATGGGCTGTGATAACAACAATTTAAATCAAGTTTCCGAGTTTGATATAAACACCAATCCCATTATGTTCACATTATTCAGTATAAACTAAGTATCGTAGAATCCAGATACGTAGATTCAACCAGAAGATCGGTTAAGTCATTATTGGTAACTCTTAAAGTACTGTTCAGAATTTCCGACAGACACAGCTCGAACCTAGGCACATCGACTTCGGAGTCAGTGGCTCTAATTTCTAAGCCACCCAGCCACAAACTTGATTAAATAATTGTTATCACCACCAGGCAAACAATGTCTTCTTACCTATATAATTGTTTAATTAATTACCACTTCGTCAAGTAGCGAGGTCTGTTCTATGATGACAAATTTTGGGGGCTAGTTGGAAATTTGTCTAAAGGGATGCCATATAGGCTCTACCTGAAAGAAAGCCTTATCAAAAACACGTATTAGTATATAATTTAAAATTATGCGTGGGGGGCTATAGAGTGGCTCAGCGATTAGAGTCCTAGAATCCGAGACAGACGTGCCCAGGTTCGAGATCTGTTCGCGGAAAATTCTGGACAGTACTTGAACAGTTCCTAATGAAGACGAAAGTTGGTCTATTTGATGAATTACCTTTTCAACATTATACGATGCTTAGTTTATTTAGACAAATTTACACATAATTGAATTTTGTGCTTTCATCAAGTTACCAGGAGCTATTTAAATAATTTTTATTACTACCCACGCAATTTAGTTGCATAACTTGTTTATGCAAAAATCGTTTGTTCGTGATTATATAGAAATTGTGCAGCCGAAATTTCCACTCAAGTACATTGTATGCGGGACTAGTAATTATGAAGCCCACATATATCTTGGTAATACATTTTTATTTCAATCTCGTTAGTCCGTTTGCCGATTTTCTCCGATGGTGACCATAGTAGCATGAAACACGTCAAAATGTGCCACTGACGGTAGCTTTTCTGTTGTACACATAATGCACGTTTCAACTGAGCTCAATTAACTGTCGATTGTTTCCCAATGACCAATATTTTTGGGAAGACTGGTGTCAACATTATTCAGGTAGAAACTACTATTAAATCAGTTAGACTTGTCATATATATATATATATATATATATATATATATATATATATATATATACGCATGAATGTATTTAGGTTACTGAATTCTATGACATAATAGAATAAAACTTCCCTTTACGAGAGTTTTTCCAAATAAAATTATTATTTTAGGTTCTGAATTTATGTACTGGTGGCAAATTGGTATTAATGCATTTGAAGTTGCATATTGAAATAAAATCAAAGCATAAAGTTCGTCCATAATTAGTTAACCAAACTGTAGCCTTCGCAATTTGGAATTTGTCTCTGATACGTTTTGTAATTCTAAGCTGCCAATAACTTTTACAAACTCTAATTACTTATTACAACCAACTGCCACCATTATTAAATACGCGTAGAAGTATAAACGTTGCTACATACACTCACGTACGTGTGTAACTACACAATACTTGCTATCCGATTTTGGTCTGATTCAGGTGAAGCAAATTTAAATCACATGAAAATTAGTGTATGTCTAATAGTCCTTTAAACAGGCTTTCTGGATAGAGATCAGAGAAATGAAGCCAGTTCAAACAGAAATTTATTGAAATTTCAAGCGATGCGTTCATTATAGCAAAGCCGTGCTTCTCGGCGCCAGTTTTACACAATGGAATATTACAAAACTTACCGTAATTCTTGCGACTAAGCAATCTTAATGGTACATTAATATTAGCTAGTAAGTAGGACTGTTTAGAAATACTACGACGCCAGAATGAATTAACTGATGAAAGTAGGCAAAAAAATGATAACCAAATATTTTTCTAGAAATTGCTTATGTGAACACGATGTTTACTTCCCTTGTCAAAAAACAGCACCAATTAATTGCACTCATGGGCGCCAAATTAAATCAAACACCAAAATGTGCTTCCCATTTAATGAAACGTAATGCAAATCCGCACATATTTTAGCACCAAACAATCACGTGGCTCATCAGAGCGTAAATCTACATAAAAAGAATAATGTTTTGTAGTCTGCCGATTTTTTTCCGTCGCGGCCTACATTTCAACGTTAAGGCATCTTATTTGCAGCTGAAATTAAGTAAAATTACTTTTCGCTTTTAGATTATTGTATGAAAAATGTACGAAGTATGTTAATTTTCACTTATGTCTTCATTGTAAGTCAAACTGGCTTTACGTCGAACTTGACACTTTCATCAGAAAAATAACTATCAATCTATTTATTAGCATTATTTTTAATAGCAAAACCAAGGGTCCATATTTCAGATAAGCTGACATGAAGCGTTACGTTTATCATAACTTTTGAATATTTATAAATGTATTTGTTGATGAATAAACAAATTAATGCTGTAGTTATCCTGTTCAGTATCACGCCCGACAGGCTATCGTGATAACTTGAATGGAGCTTGATTATCAGAAAAGGCTAGTACACACAAGGCTACACACAGTATCGGCATCTTAATCACACACACTAAGCAGAGAAATCCTGAATAATCGAAAATCTGTGGAAATCTTGCAACAAGCAGCAACACGTGGAAACGCTGCGTTGAATGATGCCCGAATTGGATATGGTCACCTGTTACCCAGCTAGCATAAGACTCAAATCTCCTCCAAGATGTTTAGGTGTATGTGAATGTGTCTCATGTACTTAAATATCTATCCTGATTCTACCAACACGGAATTAAGAATAAAAACGCATAAAGTTGTGTGAAGAGAAACCGTGAAGAACGTCTCTTTTCGTCAATGTTGCTGGCTATTCAGCAGAACATTGGAGTCATTATTCTACACATTTAGGCCTTTTCCTTTCGTGTAGTTGGAAGGAGTCAATTTATTATCATTTAACTAGACACAAAGCTAAGTGTCTTTTAGCAGAAAACGAAGAAGCAGCTCCGATATCCATTAACCATGCTAAATTGCCCATCCCTCATGATTTAAAGCTGCGTGACTGGAGAACGATCGGTATGACGATTTTTAATCATAAGCCTAAGATAGTGATGAATGTTACTTTTTTTATCAATTGTCAATCAATTCGTATGCACAGACCAGCAATCTTGTGACATTAAACTTCAAACGCGTTATGGATCACTTAATTAAGTCATAGTGATAGTTCGCTAATCTAACGCTATTTGGACGTGCGATAATATGTTGAAGTCTAACGGCAAACACGATCAATTGGAAACACCTGGTTAATTTTTTTTCAATAGTGTAGGCTCTATGAAAATCTACATTAGGGGGACATTCATTTCTGGTTATACTTGTAACTATGAATTCGAATCGTTTAGAAGTGCACAAGAATGTTTACTGAACTAGTGCGTAAAACATTTACTTTAATAAAATAATACACGTATTTATATTTAAAATAAAAAAAATTGTAAAAAAACAGAAAATTTCTACGTGATCAAACTGATTGCAAAACCATATCGCAGAACCGCTTAATTCAGGAATACAACGGCAAAAAATAAATAAATAAAATGCAAAAAGAAATTAATTCGAGCAATACAAGGACTAAAATCGTGTAAAGATATGCACGTTGGCAAAATAAATTAAGTTTAAAATTTTATCGGAAATTGTATTGCTTATATAACAGTTAAATACTGTTTGTTGCGGAGATCTAATAAATATGCAAGTATGTATTAGTATGTATTATAATGCTTGTATGCAACGCATATGCGAACACCTAAAATATCATAAAAATGGTAAGTAGTATATTTAATTAACTAAAACATTCAAAGTGATAATTGAAAGTGCTTAAATTATACATTCTGTTACGATGAGCGAAGTAAACATATTAATTGTTGCGAACTTAGTAACAAATTAGTTCAAATTGTATCAGAAGGGTATACCAAAGTCAACACGATCAAAAGGTATAATATGTAATTTGGTGGAATTTGGCCTTTCGCAAAAACAAAGGTTTTGTTACCATTCACAGGTATGGTACATTGAATATATAGTGAGTTGGCTTTTAAGTCGCAAATGGGTTTGAATACACTAATGCTAGAATACACATACGCGTAGGAGATTGTATCGTCCAAATGTCTCTCTCACATTTGTTGGCCAAATTTAGAATGGATTTTGGGCGTAATGCCGGCTAATAATAAGTTGTCAGTAAACACTAAGCTCATGTGTAAGCGAGATTGCACATTTTGTTCATGCTAACTTTGGCATATTCTTCTAATCCTATTTGAATTAATTTTCTAGCAGTTTTGCAGCTCCTAATACATAAACGTGATAGTGTCTCTAAAACGCCAAAAATAATTATACAAAAATTGCCGATTACCACTTTTATAAATAAGCAGCAAGTCAGGATGTAATACGAAACACATGGATTCAGTGTCATCTTTAGGTGGTAGTGTTTCTAACAAATTATTCCACCAGTCAATATTGAAACTAAAAGCAATGTCTTGAACAAAAGTGGATCCAAAGCAATTTTATATAGGCGGAGAAATATTAAAGTGAAAACATAAATTAGTATCCTGATAGTCGGACGATCAATTGCTGAAGATCTACTCTGTATGAAGAATTTTCCATAAAATACTGAAATGCAAAAATAGTGTTTAATAATCCAATAAATCAATTGACAACCATATATAATAAAAAAGATATGCACAAAGTAACATAGCGAGATTGCACACCAAATTTTCGCAGGGACTCGCAACAAAGTTGAGTTGACTAGGACTTTCAAACTTGTCATTGAAACACTTAATTAAAACTATTTTCTAGACACAAAACAATACTGATTAAGCTAGATTGTCACTATGCTTTCGTACAGCAAAAACAATACTTGTTTTATAGACGAGTTACCTGTTTTCCAATTATAAATTACGTACATATCAAACAAATGTAAACCGAGTCATCGTGGTTTAAGCAATTACGTGGGACCAAACTATCGAATAAACCAAACATCTTCATCAGAAACATCAAGGATAATCATAGTAAGCTGAAATTTCACAGTGCATATGATAGCTACGAAATATGTGGTTTCGCAAAATGTTTGGCGCTCAGTTTTCTCTGATCTCAATCAATAGCGAATTCGATCGAGTTCAGAATTACTTTTTCGATAGAATTAAAATAACCATTTAATGCCAGCGAGATTCAAGACAAAAATATCGTTAGAATTCCCTGGTTTAAAGATAGGAGAAGCCGTCGATTCAAAGACTCAATCCACAGGCCTAGCTAGAATTCCAAGCGAAAGTTAGAAGACACACTGGTATATATATAAAGTGCATACCAAAAAATATATGAGAGTATACATATATATATATAAGCTTGAAGAGATTCCAATAAGAACGAATCCGGTCTACCGGATTAATGTCGCTTGATACCTGATGCAATATTGAGCTTATATAGGCAATATAAATATAATTACAACCCTATCATCAGACTTTAAATCAATATATATATATATATATATATATATATATATATATATATATATATATATAGTCATGCTATTTTTAACAGGAAAATGTACTCGCTGTTACATATTTCAGTTGACCGATTCTGAGAAGCATAATTTTGCGGATTACCCATTAAAAGTAGTTTTCATCGACGTGAGTTAGGCTGAAAGAATCCAGCATTTATAAACAAAAAAGTGATTAGAAGAACAAGTACTGTTAAGCGAAACGGAACTGCAATGTATGCTGTTTTCTTTAAGGCATAGGCTTGGCTATAGAGTTTGAAGCATCATTAGCCTGTGCAGGTCTTACAGACACCTTTACTAATTAGATAATAATTGCGGTGGAGATCTAATATAAATGTAATTGTGCATTGGATGTTGCGCACCTAGTAACTAATTTTCGCCAGTGCTTGCTGGTTTCTGTGCATTTCATAACATAAAAAGGAAAAAGTTCAGTCATTAAAGTTATATTGCATGCAGTAAAATAACGTTTTGGACTAGAAATAAAAGGCACATTGAAATTTTTACATGTTAATTGGTATTTTGAATAAAAGAGATCTGTGCACGATAAGGCCCTATGTGAGCTGTAACATGTTTAAATCAGTAAGCATTTTAGTCTTGATAGAGATCAAATTGAGGATACATTTAAAGATGGCGTTTTGTTTAATATAAAGCCTGTATTTACATTTAATTTTAAAAAACTAGTCATTTCTCTTGATGCCAGTGGTTTATAGCCTGCTGAAATCAGGTTTGTATCAACTTTGTCATAAGTAACTCATATTTGAGTGCCAGAATTGAATTTTTTAACTATTAAATTTCATATAAAATGCGTCTGCAATGTCCTCGGACAAGTAAATTACAGCTTATGACCTGTATCTCTCGAGCCAGATCACAAACAGGAGAATGGGTGAGAGCGTTTGCTGGCACCTGAAATGCAATGGCTGCAGGCAGGTATTGCTCGTTAGACATCAGTGGGCACCGAAAAACAGAAATAAATTTCAAAATCTAAATCCTCCATCGCACGTTGGGCATCCAAAGCTTGCTCAGACTGCAGGATAAAATATTGGTCTACCGATCACACTTTATTGTGCAAAGCCTAAACTTCAAACCTGCAGCAAAAAATGAGTTTTACAGTGGACATCGCTCGAACAAAATCACCGCGAAATGTAACGGTTGCATCAATGAAGCCGGCTAATTCTTCCGACGAGGAATGCTCAGTAGAGTTTGTACAAAATTGACAGTACAAGAATTCAAATCGGTGGTGCACAATAGAGTCTAAAGCATCAAAACTTAGAGACAGAAACCGTCTTTTAACAGGAAAAATACACTAAGCGTAATATTCTATGGCCGTTATTCAAAGCATTTTTTGGCAAAACGAGCAATAGATTCTATCATGTCATATCGGCAACGGTATAATGAACATAGACAGTAGAATACACATATACAGCTATTCGACTCCAATAAAATCTCAAAGTTTGTGCTACTTCGCAATTAACACCAATGTGAAATGGATAGTGTTTAAATGGAGCGAGTCCCACAGGCGTGGTGCACGTTACGGCTGTCGAACGAAACTGTGGTCACTTATGCCTCAAATCCATATGTTCCTAGCAGATTTTGCGTGTCTACTTTTCGTCTCAGACCAGCTAAGAAAAGGAAAAATCTAACTTTCACATTGAGCGACTAGTAAAACATGAGCTATTAAATTTTGGTGCTTTGCTGTCAATCATCACGATAATGATGATTGGATTAAACAATAACTTTTAACAGCGATACTGTTTAGACATATAGATGAAACATTTACCTATCGAAATAATGAAATTCGTCCTTGATGCCGAATGCCGACAGCATAGCTCAAGCATAGAAGGAAAAAATTAAGAAATGCAAAAACCTCATATTATAAAATGATTAGAGCTTAATGCTCTAATTAGTTTCACCGGTAAGTGCCACCATGCATCACAGAAACTAAACACACGAACAAACACACACACAAACACACACACACACACAAACACACGAACACACACACACATATATATATAAGATATATATATATATATATATAAATATATATATACTTAATAAAAGTTTAAGCGGAAGATGGCTAGTGAAATTGTCATCATAGTCTCCAACCAAAGTTCATGCCCAACGTGGACACTCAGCAGCACAAGTTTGGCCTAGAAAGATCCAGCGGAGAAACCAAATTAATTCGACCACCTAGCGTCATGAATTGTACCTTAAACCTAGATCGCACCTATTTAATGTTTTTACGTGCATGTGTTCTATTTAGACGCAGCAACAACAAAACGACAAACAGCTAACAATTCAAGGTGGCACTATAAAGTATACTACAAACTGGAGTCCTATTTGGTTCAGTAAAGTACGGCAATGACTAAACTTGTCGTAGTGCCTTGATGTCATTTTCCGAGTTATCAGTTTTACGAATGAAAAAAATTATGAAGCACAATTTCACGAAAACACAACTCTAACAGTAGCATGCCGGAAATTGTGCTAAAGATAAAAAAGAGTTCTGGACATTGATGCCAATGACAATATTACAGCTAATAGAAAAAACGATAAGATGATGCAGGCATTAGGATGTTACTAATCGAATCTAAACAGCAAAACTGTAGCAAAGTCATTTATTTTATCAATAATTTCGCTTCTCTTCATTTTAATAATCCTACCGATTATTCGATAGACATCCAAGTTGATTTGCATAAAGCTTTATAGCTTTCAAAACGTGCTTTGCACTATAAAATATGACCAATAAATCATAGCAGCAATGCATCAGCACATAAAAGCTGACGTTCCATTTCCGTATACCGAATAAATCAGTGAGTTCTTAATAGAACTAGATTTTGGTAGACTGTAAAAGGTCACTAGACCGCTCGTTTTAATAATGGAAAATGTTTTAGATTATGTGCTTTCCTACACATAGATGGTTAGCCACCTACGGCCGATGAGCAATATCTGCCTGCGGCGTCAAGGTTTCAGACGTCAGTGACTAGTTTTCTTTAGCTGAAGAAACTTGACGCCTCCACCCACCAAGTCAGACACACCTGCTCTCATTCCGTCACAAATAATTTAAAATTAATTGTTAAATGAGGCTTCAGATGTTACAATTGCTTGTGTAACTAGCTTAGACTCACCGGCCGTCAGGCTGCAAACCTTGTTGTCTAAGAACTAGCAAACAATATATATGGGAAATGCAGCTAACGCGGATGCGAGAAAGCAAGAGATCTTACAAAAAGAATTACAATATAAAAAATTATTGTCAACTCGTTATCACAACTGTTGACCTAATTAAAAATAATCTTTTTTTTCTGTTTTTCAGATTTAAACATCAATTCATAAACAAATGGTGGTGGTGGTGTGTATGTGTGTAGGTAGGTAGGTTGTCCGTCTTTCCACGTGACAAATAAAATGCTTCAATCGTCACATGTTAGACAACAATTACAATTGTACAAATTCCGTTTCGAGTGATGCAGCTGGACACGAAACATTATAGATACAATCAATGAAATTCCACTACTACGAAAGGAAACACACACAAATTTAATGACCCAACAGCGTCTAGCACTTGTCATGATATGCATATAAAGAAGCCAAAACAAAATCGGTCATTTTTAGATCATTATCAATAAAACAGAAAAACAATCAATTTTCCGTAAGTAAACCACTCTCAACGTTCCAGTTAGGATGCAGCAGATCTAATAGAATAATGACTAAAACCATATCATGGAAATATCAGAAAAATACCTATTAGTTTCACGATCATTCTAGGTCATAATTGGAGCAGCAAGAAAACTTTTCAATCGAGAAGAGATATAAACACACACACACACACATATATATATATATATATATATATATATATATATATATCCAAGTTTAAAATAAGTGCAGACTATATTCGTAATAAAGCCCGTTTTGATTACATTTATCATCAAGCTTAATTTTTCCAGCACACTAATCTGCAGTGGAC
The DNA here is from genome assembly GCA_029291075.1 of Eudiplozoon nipponicum. NCBI lineage: Eukaryota > Metazoa > Platyhelminthes > Monogenea > Mazocraeidea > Diplozoidae > Eudiplozoon > Eudiplozoon nipponicum. The sequence goes on from JAQBSW010000430.1 coordinate 189,815, forward strand.
GTTATCTACATTTGGACGTGTATCTGTGATCAATCACGTTTAATTAAAAGTGGCACCCATTTGAATTGACACTTGTTAGAGCACAATCGGATTTCGAGGTGAGAAAGAAACTGGAAGCGGGACTTTACTCTTGATGTGCCTTTCTGTTTAGTTTGGTTATATTGGTGGCGCTAAAGCGCTATAAGAGTTTAGCATGCCAAACAGGCCACTGAAAAGATGTGAGACTAAAAGCTTTAACAGCTCACTAGGAACGGCAAATCCAGTGTAAATATATGACCGATGCATAACTACGAATTTCCATGTTATGCGCTAGTGTTGCATCACTACTGACTACTTGATTATCATCGCTATCATCACTACGTGTTTAGTTATAATTTTCTGTTTTAGCTATAGATTAAATGTACATACTTTGCTGTATATTGACTTTTTTATAATAAAGGCGTTATGAAACAGTTTATAAGGCTTATAGCATGGCGGACCAAAAAGAAGTCTCAAAATATACATTACCACAGCAGTTCACGCAAGAGTTCAAAATAATTCTTTTTGGGTGATCCAAATCAATAGGCTAACAAGAATATATGCATATACATTAAGCCTAATATTTTGATTAATTAGTAGTACTAGTAGTAGGAGTAATAGTAAAAATAATACTGCTGCACTTACTCAGCTAGCAAGCACAAGTAATATGCAGTGGAGGTGTAATAATCGGCGAGTACATTTTTACCGAAAGCAACCAAAGGCAGAAAATAACGATACCACAATCAATTTGTTTCCGCAGTAGTCTGTTGTGGGAAAAATCTTAATTCATTAACATTTGCACGTGCAAAGCTTGTTTTATGCATTTATTGATGGGCATTTACTGGTACCGTCACTCTGAAACCGTCCACAAATATACTGTCCAAAAACACTGCTGAAACAAACTCGAAAAAAATGGATCAATAGCATTTTCGGACAATCAAATTGTGTACGGCCTCAGAATGACGGGACCAGTGAGAACCTGTCAATCAATGCAAAAGCCAAGCTGTGCACCTGGAAATGTAAATTAATCAAGACTTTACCGACCGTCGAGTGCTACCAATTGTCCTGAAATAGGTTACTGCGGAAACATCATCAAAAATACAACAGTCCAACAGACAAGTTAAAACAAGTTGAACAAAAAATTAATTTAATCAGTGATACGCTGGACGAATCCATGTATCATTTACGAAAGAGCACGAATATCAGACAGGAAGATATACAATTGCGAAGTATAAACTCAACTAAACTATAAAAAAATTCCAAATAGAGTCAGATGGATGAAGTGGTACACATTATTGAATAAGATGATAATTTCGAATTCACACACTTGCACATCACTATCAACCATTTCCACCATAACAATGCTTAGCTATTCCAATTTAAAATTTCGAAAACAACTAATCCATAAAAGGGAAGGGCATATCTATCTCACTAATGAAAGTTTATCGCAAATGTTTCGCAAGTTTTACATCTATATATATATATATATAAACGTGGACATTACATAAGTTAGCAAATACAATCAATTCATAATATGATAACTTTTTCGCCATTGCAAAACCTGTATGCAATAGTTATGACTGTTGCGAGAATTAAACAAACTAGCGAACAATTTACTCAGAGCCACATTACTCTCTCCCAATAACACGAGTTGAACGCGATGCGGACAATTCTAAGCATTGACCCGACTTTGCTGAGCTTAATAAAAATAGTTATGTGTAGACTGCAAAAAGTCACTAGACCGCTCAATTTAATAGGGGCCATGTATGAAGCTTCATGGAACAACACATTGCAGCCAGACGTACGCAAGCAGAAGAAGCATGTTCAGGCATTGAGCTTGAACTGGAAGGGCTGCACACAATTGATTCGTTGTTCCCTTATTTCACACATTCTTACACCATGTTTACAGTATTCTATTTTGTTTGACATTTCAATTTATAAATAAAAAGATGTTCACTTGTAGATACTTAAGAAGAACATGAGAAAGAAACGGCTCTTGTATGTGATAAAATCTATTTTTCGTTTTGCACATGGAAAGGGTATTATGAATTTTATTAAATCTCGCATTAGAAAAGAATACAAACACACACACAGACATTATATATATATATATATATATATATATATATATATATAAATTCTACTTCAATTAAAATCACACCCCCTCCATGTGACGTTATATTCCTCTTAAAATGACAAATGGCTCATTGGAACCTAAAGCGATAATCACGAGGATCCACGTAAAGTACTTGATAATAAACTGAAAAGCACACACGTTGGCGTGAGTAAGAGTTCGCCCAGCCACGAAAGTGGGATTACCACTTACGGGTGTCCAATAAAAGCGGAGCCGGTCTGATGTATAAGCCGCATTTACTATCTTTAAAATCTATTATATTATAAAAAAATGTATCATTTGAAAATTTTGTCTCCATAGATTTGACCAAAACATACATCTATATATCAATACACATATATTGCTATTTTGCTGTTTCTACTGTAGCAACAAATCGTGGATGGCTAGCAGATGAACATACCCAAAGAACAGAGATGATCACTATTAAAATATGAGTTTTGATCTGTATCATGCCACGCGCCAACAAGTAATTATTCGTTTCTTATTTTTGAATACCTGTACCATCTAATTTAAACACTACTTATGTAAATAAGAAGGTATTAATGTTAAGAACACAAGAGCAATTTGGACAATCTACATTACTAAACCACCCTAAAAACCCAAATAAGAAGTTAAAGATGAAAAACGCTTTTGATTGGTTCTTAAATACTAAAAGACGTACACCCAACCAGACAAATATTTCTTGATTACCGAACTGGGGCACAATTAGAGTACATATAATAAATAAAAGGTTTAAGCAATATAGGCAAGCAAAATTTTCTTCTTTCACAAATAAAAAACTAAAATACCCGTTAATGATTGAAGCATGGTGCTCTTCGAAGTCGAGCATTGTAAAATGAACACGGGTCACACTAAAACTTAACATGAAAGTTTAGAAAAATTAACGCGGACTTCATCTTGATAAAGTACAAAGAAAATGTGTATAACCCGGCTTAATGCGTGATACATGCCTATCCCTAATGCCACGTGCTATTAACAAAGTGTTGCAATATTCACTACATCACGAATAACATAAAAAGCGAAGAACTTTCTCTACTTCAGGTTACTTAATATAAACATTTCAAATCATCACTCCGCTATCAGCTGTGGCTACTTGTTGTGTTCTGTCTTGGTCGCGCATTACATGTCCACTTCTACCAGAAAGTGAGTTTGTCAAGCCAATAGGAGATCGACGAACCACGTCAGACACAACTGCCGCCTGACAAATTCCCGGCGTCTTCTGTCCAGCTGTTGCCGTCGACCTGGAAGAAGAAATCTGTCCAATTTGTGGAGATCCATTAACAGCGCTACTGTTGGTGCTTATCTGAGTGGTGTTGTCGGTCGGAGATGAGCTGATAGGCACACCTGAGTTCGCTGACAAAGAAGCACGTCTCTTCGATGTAGATACGTTCTGCGGAGAAATGGATCGCGCTACAACTGAATCAGATGAATTGGCAACTGTGTAAAAAGTTGTGGAACTGGTAAGAGGACCAGAAATGACAGCATTAGTACCACTAGTGGTAGTATTAGTCGCGGTGATGTTAGCTCCAGTAAGAGTGGTGCTTTGAGACATTTGAGGAAATGGTGGAGCTTTCGCTATCAAGCCTGATATTAGGTCACGTCGACGTTGGTTCGTAGAGTCGAGGTCACTAAGCAAACGACCGATTTCTTGGGCTAGTTCGGTCTCCAAACTCGTCAAGTTTTGTCTAGAAATCAAATTAACAAGAAGAAAATATGATAAAAGTCATGCATAAGAACTACAACCTGCGTTCATGCCAAACAACTGTCTTCTTACAAGGTATCGAAAGCACAATACATGCATGCCTACACGTTAGATGACTGCAAACAATTCACACAAATATGCTTTCTAGAAAAGTAAATAAATCTCAGCAAATATCACAACGATGACGAGGTAGAACACAATGAGTATACTGAGACACCTTGCGGCACACTGTTCTGAATCACAGTAACAAACACAGCAAACGGGCAGATTGAGTCGGAAACCAGAAGAAAGAGTTGCCTAAAATATTAGGCTTTATTCATCATATAATGCAGATATACATGCCAAAAGACAAAACAAAACATGTTAGTATACGAACGGTGTGAATATAAATGTGTACAAATAAACAATCATATCATTCTCCTCCACTGCGATTTGTAGCGAAGCGTCAGAGTCGGAACAAGACTGTTATAGTAACAATTCAAAGAGGATTGAGAAAACATAGTATTTAAACATTTCCACTTCGTAAGTTATAAGGATGAACACGTTGTTGTTGATTGATAAGGTTTTCGAGATTCTCTGATAGGTCACGAGCATTTGAGTTATCCGTAGATTCACCATTTGCCTTAACATTATCAATATCGGTATCGTCATTATAGGAGGTTTGTTCATCAGCAACAACCGGTTCATTTTCACAGAGTCCCATATTAGTTCCAGCTTCATTCATCAGTGCGTCGGAGCCTTTCGGGGCTAATTGACGGATAGATACTGTATCTTCTCTTCCATCAGAAAAACGAACATGCGCATAGTTAGGATTGCAATGAATTAGTTCAACTTCTTCCACAGAGGGGTCATATTTAGAAACTCTAGCATTCTTCTTGAGTAAAACTTTGCCAGGAACAGTAAGCCAGGTTGGGAGTGTGGTACCAAAAGTCGACCTTCTATTGTGTCGAAAAAGACGCTCGTGAGGGGTTTCGTTGGTAGATGTGCACAATAATGAACGGATTGAATGTAATGCGTCCAGCAGCACGCATTCCCAGTTTTCAACTGAAAGCCTTTTTGATCTGAGAGCGAGAAGGATCGATTTCCATAAGGTACCATTCATTCTTTCTACCTGTCCATTTCCTTTGGGATTATAAGGAGTCGTTCTACTCGAAGCTATACCTTTTTCCCGAAGAAAATTTTGTACCTCGGTCGACATGAAGGAAGAACCTCTGTCTGAGTGAATGTACGAAGGCATCCCAAACATTGCGAATATTTGACACAGGTGAAGTATGACGGTGTGACTGCTAAGGTCAGGACAAGCAAATGCAAAGGGAAATCGAGAATATTCATCGATGACCGTCAGTAGATAACGATTACGAGTTGATGAAGGAAGAGGTCCTTTAAAATCCATAGATAACCGCTCAAACGGTTGGGTAGCTTTGATTAATTGGCCTTGAATTGCCGAAGGAAATCTGGGCTTGATTTCAGAGCACACTTCACAACTCAAGGTCATTTTTCGAATTTCATCAATAGAATATGGTAAATTACGAGATTTCACAAAGTGGAGCATACGAGAAATTCCAGGATGACAAAGAGAATCATGTATTTGTTTTAAATCCAGTCCATTTAGAAGCGCACCACAACAGGATCGACTTAGTGCATCTGCTGCTTTGTTATCTTTTCCGGGTCTATAGACAACATCGAAGCTGTAAGGTGATAATTCCATTTTCCAGCGCAAAATTTTATCGTTCTTCACTCTTCTTCGTTTTTGATTGCCAAAAATAAAGGAAACAGATCTTTGATCAGTGACAAGTTTGAAATGATTACCCAAAAGTAAATGCCTCCATTTTTGAATAGCTTCAACCACGGCATAGGCTTCTTTTTCAACAGCTGAGTGATGTTTTTCAGATGGCGTCAACGTCCGAGAGAAAAACGCCACAGGTCTTCCATCTTGGTTCAAAGTGGCAGCAATAGCTACGTCCGAAGCATCAGTTTCGACGACAAACGGAATATCACAACGAATAGAAGCTAAAGTTGCTACGGCTAATTCTTTTTTAAGATCATCGAAATTTTGTTTCACAGAGACGGGCAAAGGAAAAGTTCGATTATGAACGAGTGAGTGAATTTTATCGGAGAAGTTGGAGATCCACGGCGAATAATAAGCGAAAAATCCCACAATTCTTTGTTGCGATTGCACATTCGACGGTGGTGGGAGATCTTGTAAAGGCTTTAATCGGTCAGGATCAGGTTTAATTTTTCCATTCGATATTTGAAAACCAAGGAGAGTAATTTCTTTAGCTGCGAAAATGCTCTTTGATTCATTTAAGGTCAATCCATATTTTTTAGCGGCATTAAGAAATTTGTTGAGATTTGTTTCGTGTTCAAGCGTATCTCTCCCGCAAACTGTCACATTGTCCACATAGACAAATGTATCTGTGAGATGTTCCTGTGCGATTATATGATCCATAGTTCTTTGGAAACATGAGACACCATTCGTCACTCCGAAGGGAATGCGACGGAATTGAAACAAGCGTCCACACGCTTCGAAAGCAGTAAATACCTTTTCATGTTCTTGGATAGGTATTTGGTGGTAAGCGCTTTTGAGATCCAAAGTGCTGAATATATGATATTTTGAAATGGTTTCAGCCATTTGGTCTATTTTCGGCAAAGGATAGGCGTCTAAGAGTGTGAATTTGTTGACCGTTTGGCTGTAGTCCACAACCATACGTTTCTTGTGATTCTCATTCGATACCACGAGAACTTGTGCTCTCCACGGGGATGTTGAAGGTTCGATAATGCCATCAGAAACTAATCTGTTTATTTCATCCCGGATAAATATTTCATCCATTCGATTGTACCTTCTTGATTTCGTAGCAATAGGCCTCCAGTTAGCAGTTAAATGGTGGAAAAGAGGCGGGGACGTAACAGATGCAGGTTTCAGTAAACAGACGGTGAATGACGATTTATGACCACCAAAAGAGATATTTACACTTTTATGCAATCCAAGGAAGTCATGACCGAGGAGTACGTCAGTACAAAGAGCAGAAAGTATAGATAGCTTGATATTTTGATAAACACATGATTTGTATTGAATCGACACAAAACAATGGCCTTTGGTATGACTCGAAAATGAGCTAGACGCCATGGTTATTGTTTCTTGAGAGGAGTGAATTTTCCAATTATTTTTCAAAACGAAGGCTTCTGAAACATAACTACAGGAACTGCCTGTATCAACGAGAGCATGACAATTTATGTTATTGACTTCTAGATTTATTACACATTTGGTGAGACAATCAGGAGCAGCAGCTAATACAATTGCAGATTTGGTAGGATGAAGCGTCGAAACCACTGGGCGGTGATTCTTAGAGCGACATACCTTTTGAAAATGTCCTTTGTTTCCACAACTTTTACAGAAGGCGTTTCTGGCCGGACATTTCCATCTTAAATGATAATCGTACCCACAAAAGTCACATTTTTGTTTAACAGCAGCAACAAGATTATCTGTAGATTTATCGGAGGTTGATGAAGGACAGAGTGGCTGAACCGTTGCAGTGTGTGCAGAATTCAAACAGTTTTGATATGATAATGATTGCTTTTCCGCCATTTTGAGACCACGTGCTTGATCAAAAGCCGCTTGAAAATTAAGTGAGTTGTGTTCTAAGAGACGTTGTCTGATTGAATTGGACTGAATTCCATTAATGAAGGCATCGCGCAGAGCATCGTCTCGATTTTACTCGGCCGTAGTTGGTTTGAAATTGCATTCCCTAGCTAACGATTTCAGAATCTGAACAAATTGATCCAATGTTTGTCCATTTTCTTGTTTAGTAGTCGCGAGTATATGACGAACAAAGACTTCATTTTTCGGTCTGACATAGAGATTCATTAGAGTTTTGATAGCATGATCATAAGTATCACAGTCAACGATGTGTTCATATACGTTAGGAGAGACGTAGGAAATAAGAGTGTCTAATTTATCCGGATTCATGGATTCGACTGCTTTTAGGAGGCCACAGAATGTACGATACCAATGATTCCATTGTTTTGCTGCATCTGGTGCACTAGGTTCAACATCAAATCTTTCTGGTCTAATTAGGCGTTCCATGATTGGGTTATATGATGAATAAATTGTTCTGAATCACAGTAACAAACACAGCAAACGGGCAGAGTGAGTCGAAAAATCAGAAGAAAGAGTTGCCTAAAATATTAGGCTTTATTCATCATATAATGCAGATATACATGCTAAAAGACAAAACAAAACATGTTAGTATACGAACGGTGTGAATATAAATGTGTGTACAAATAAACAATCATATCACACACCACACAAAATTTTCAGTTATATAATAAATAATGCATCATGGTTAGCCTTCCCTTTAGATGAAGTCTATATGGCATACGTTTCGACCAAACGGTCCAACTAACTACTCCCAATCTGTCATTATAGAAAAGACAACACACTACCTTAGGACGTGGCATTGAATTAAACTTTTATATAATTAAATGAACGTTGGTCGCGCGAGCGATTATAAAAATTATTTAAATCAAGTTTGCGAACTTGATATAAAAACCTTTTCCGTTGTGTACGTACATTTCCCAACATAAACTAAGCACTGTATAATGAAAAAAGGCAATTCATCCAGTAGATCGGTCTCGTCATTATTGGTAACTCGTGTAGGTTTGATTCAATGCCACGTCCCCAGGTAGCGTGGTGTCTGTTATATAGTGACAGATTAGAGATAATTAGTTGGAACCTTAGGTCTAAAAGTATGCCATATAGGCACCACATAAAGGAAAAGCTAATCAAGAATCATTTGTTAGTATATAACCGAAAACTGTGTGTAGTGTGCGGCAGGCCGGCTCAGTGGTTAGAGCATCAGATTCCGAAGCAGACGTGCCATGGTTCGAGCCCTGTCCGCGGCAAATTCAAGCCATTACATTATGAGTTCCCAATAAGGACGAAACCGGTCTACTGGATGAATTTCCTTTTCTAAACTATGCAATTCTTAGTTTATACTGACAAAATGTACGTACACAAAGGGACAGGTGTTTATATCACAATCGAACATTGAGTTAAATAAATGTTACACCCGCCAGCGCAACCAATGTTGATTTAAGATAAAAGACGTATAGTCATTATGGCTGGAATTCCATCAGGAAGCAAAGCATCATTCCAGTTTATTTCAGGTAATATGAATGAAAAATGATAGTTAGATAGCTTAAACTATAGACTGGAATCGGGTATGGCTGAATTTAATTAAATATTGCATGTAAAGTGGAACCAACTACACGCAATATCTAGAGCTTGGCATATTTACGCCAATACGCAGGGATTTTTTTGAAAGACAACAGCAAATCCAATCAGTAAATGGTGTAATCCAAATTGAACAACTCGGTAATGGCCAAGACTGCGGGGGCGAGAAGGGATAAAACCAACGACAATTTGGTTGAAATCAATACAAATTATCCCCTATGCCACGGGACCTACGCAGGGTATGAAATTATAAGTCTTAGCTTCCAGTTATGCCCCATATAAGTTACTTGATCACACGGAAATGTACTCTCACTAACCAAGAGACCCTTGTAGAGGAACGAAGCCAAGGGCATCTAGCGGCACCAAAGTTCGGAAGAATGGCCTAGTTAACTCTGCTTCATTTGAATATGCTCGACTGGTACCCATTGTACAGTAGATTTTAATCGTCGTTTATTTTGGAATTTAACTAATTGTTCTGCTAGGTTCTGAATATAAATGAAGATACGTTAGTATTTTTAAGTAACAGATGCAACGAAAATTGAAGAAGCGATATCAAATCGGAATCATTATCATTATGGTGATGAATATCATCAAATACGTGGAACATAAACGGAGATCTGTCTCCCACATGGTGGGCGCTAGAAATGTCTATTCCAACATGGTAGAATTTACACGGCCACACCAATGAACCTTAATGACCACTAAACTCAGAAGGAGTGCAACATGATCTAGTTACCGTTATCGCGAATAATAGTATTCGGCCACGAGATGGTTGGTCTGTCCATTCTGCAGTTATAACCACCCACCACATTTACCTCAGTAGCCTGGCGAATAGGATGAGAAAATAACCTTAAACGCTGTTTCAACGAAAGCGATCGTCGCTCAATAATAAGGTCTGATAGTCATGGTACACCAAAGAGCGCCTGTATAGAGCCCGTCTGCTCATAAGTTTTCTCATAATTAATGCCTTCGGACGCTTATCTGTAGACGATAAAAATCTGCTTACACGCTGGCGGCTTTAGATGTTTATCTACGTCTCCATGGAATAAAAGATGACCAACAGTATATTTGATTTGAAGACTAGACCTGTTGCTTAGTGGAAAAACAGTTCCAAGGGCAGCTGTAGAAAAGCTAATGCGACTGAAAATTTGGGCAGAAGTTCACCCGGCTGGCGTCATCATAGATCCAAGTTAAGCGAATTAGTTGACGAATGACACCAGGGAATCATTCTGCACGATCATAGGTTCTGGATTAAAATTTTTCATATTGAAAGTTTGAGAAGTGTTAAGTCTAAGACCAATACAGTTAACTACTTCTTGAACGCAGTTAATGGTTCTCTGGGGCTCATCTCCATTTACGCCATGTAACCAGCATCGTCAGTGTATTCAGGGTCAGTAAAGCTGAACACCACCAATATCTAATTTTTAAAGTATCGTGGACATCGCATCAATGAATGGACCGGCAACACAAATGAACAAAGTATGACTTATGACACATCCTTATCTAACGTCAGAGGCAACTAAAAAAGGTTAAAAAATACACTTTCTAGTGCGAATTCATAACAGAATGATTATTGCAAGCTTCCAGTTAACGAAAAACGTTGGCCGATGTACCGTTATTAAGCATAGCTCATCAGAAAAATTTGAGACATTTGCTCGCGTAAGGCATAATTAACACAGCTAATACGTCGAATGTGAGCATACATTGATATTATAATTATTACTTTTATTTTAATAACAATAATAATTATTATTAGTGCTATAAATTTTATGGTTATAGCACAGCTTCGTTATAAAATGTTTATATAAATTAAGTTAAGAATAAAATCGCATTTTTTGTTTTATATTGATAGATCATCGTCAGTTTGGATCTCCTCGTTGAAAGCGCTGTTAAGAAATATACGCAGAAAGCTAAATCATGTAAAAATAAGTACTTGATGCAAAGCGCGATTTAACATAGCGTTCCGGTTAGAAAGTATCCCCATGCCCCCAAATGGTCGCGAGTACAATTCCTGCCGGCTGTCATAGCCACGACTGAATAATCGCCCATTAATGAATAAAACATGGTACGGTGATATATATATATATATATATATATATATATATATATATATAAATCCATAATGGCAGTGCAACAAGAGTTGCGAAAATATGACGTTTACTTTCCATAAAAAATGCGTTGAACGGTGAAGGAAATCCATCAATTATGCCATGGATTTCACCTTATTGGGCAAATCCTCAATGTAAGTCTTGACTAAGAGCGGAAATTAAACATGCCATTTATTTTGCTTCATAAATTTTTACGCAATTTCAAATGCAGGCCGACCCACCGCCGTTCATAGTCCAAAATATTATTGAGGAGTTAACCATCATAATCAGGATGAAGTTCCAGTAGATTAATTATATTTATCTTTATGAAAAGTTCAGATTAAACCTTAAATATATATTTTTTCGCAGAACAATTTCACGAAAAATGTATATAAGTGAAATAAAATCATTACAATGAGTAATTAAATGATAGAAAATAATTGTTTGATAAAACCATTTGTCAACAAATAGTTGATAATAGAGGAGAAATGTGGAAAGGAATAGCGTTGATAAACGGAACGTTATACTTTTTTAGGTATGCAGCGTTCTTTTCACATGATGCTAACTGTTAATCTAGCTTACTTGGCGCTGTTCAAGCAGGAGTCTAAATCTGTTAAAACTCCTTTGTGTCGCTGTATTTCACCAGTAAGTTGACGAGAGCGTCTTCGATTTGCTTCCAACAGACTTGGCCACGGTGTTGTGGCTAATTGGGCCAATTCAGCTGCAGCTCCAATTGAAGTAACGGCAGTATTGCCAGAAACGTCAGCGATCTGCTGCTGATGCGCATGATGAGTATTCTGGCTATAAATATATTAACAGCATTACTAGCACAACAGCGATAAAAATAATTAAGGGAAACAGCATAAGAACAAAAGTTAAAAAGAAACAGTAAAGAACCAGCGTGAATATAAATTTCCGGTCTGACAACAGATGTCCCAGGCTAGTGGTAACGGCGGCGACTTCATCAAACTTTTAAGTTTAACTGGAATAGCCAGACGCGCGGTGCAGATGGTATTTCTCAACCCTGACTTGTCCAAACAGAAACACTATATCTAAGACATCCATCCCTATGATATCTTTGCGCCTAAGTTTTCTTTGACAGCCTGCACAAAATTAAGAATACCTCTATGATTAAGCATCCGTGAAGAATCAGTTTTTTCCTGATGCATGGATGTCTATAATGAAGTTTATCTTTTTATAGTTAGAGCCATTCTATTAACATTTGTTATAATAAGGGTTACGAACTTGATATAAGCACCTGACCCATTAATTAATTATATACGTAAGTATAAAATAAGTATTGTATAGTTTAGAAAAGGCAATTCATCCAGTAGACCGTTTCGTTCTTATTGGGAACTCATCATGTACTGGCCAGAATTTACCGCGGACAAGGCTCGAACCATGGCACGTCTGCTTCGGAATCTCGTGCTCTAATCACTGAGCAACCCTGCCGCACACTACACAAAACATTCAATCATATACTGACTAATGTAATTCGGTTAGTTTTTTTTCTTTTTTAAAAGGAGCCACTCTGCTTCTAAATAAGAAAACACAAGGCCAAAATCTGTTTTATTTTTAGTGCTTCCACATGCGCGTTTTTGGCCTACTGTGCATTTTTGTATAATATATGTATATAATCAAATCACAAGAGGCAATTCATCCAGTAGACCGGTTTCGTCCGTGCAATCAATGTTCGTTTAATTATATAAATGTTCATTTCAATAACACTTCCCCATGTAGTGGGAATGGTTAGTTGGAACTTTAGGTTTAAATGGATGCCGTATGAGCTCCACTTAAAATAGAAAAAAAACTAACCGAATTACATTAGTTAGTATATGATTGAATGTTTTGTGTAGTGCGCGGCAGGGTTGCTCAGTGATTAGAGCACGAAATTCCGAAGCAGACATGCCATGATTCGAGCCTTGTCCGCGGCAAATTCTGGCCAGTACATGATGAGTTCCCAATAAGGACGGCATCGGTCTACTGGATGAATTGCCTTTTCTAAACTATACAATACTTATTTTATACTTACGCATATATCAAGACCGCGACCATGATTATAATAATTTTTATCACCGTCCGTGCAACCAATGTTCATTTGATCCCATCAACATATTAAATTTAATTTATAAACGGTTCTGCCTTGGGTTTGAGAAATATTTTGTAAACTAATTTAATCGGTGAATTCATGAATGTTCATAGTAATCAACCTGTGCCTTGCGTCAGATTTGTCTTTTTATGGATGGCGAAATTCTTGCATCTCTGCGTATTTACGAATATCGCAAAAATTAAGTTTCCCATCATCAGGTTTAAAAGGCATACTTCAAAGTTTTAAAACTGATTTGGCACAATAAGTTGAACTAATGAACCGAAAGAAAACACACAATGTCATAAAACTAATAAGACGATGAAATAACGAAGAAAAAAACTGTAATCTTGTTTTCCTGAGGAGTGAGTTCCAAAATAGATTCTGTATTTACGAAAAGATTAACGAGACCTTCCCAGATAAGCTAGCCTGCTTTATTTTTTCAATCAAGGTAAATTTCGGCCATAGAGGTTAGGTTAAAAATACTTTTCAGTAACAGAAAAGCTAATTCACATCTTCAGATAAACACTAATCCCATTTCCATTAGCCAAAAGCACAACCGACAGTCGCGCGTACTGACGCTTTTTTTACATCCAATGGTCATCATCAGGGCACAAAGTTAAACTAACTAACGAGGGCAAGACACACACACATATATATATATATATATATATATATATATATATATATATGAAGTGCGGAAAATCATATATGTGGCTATAACAAATAATAGTCTCAATACATGACAACTGCCTAGAATTTCGGCTGCATAAGTTCTCAACAAGCATCTTCGCCCCACTGAAATAAATTATTCAATTAGGTAATTATCGATTTCCTGAATGTTTAAACGTAATATAATTAGTGTTAAAACAAAGTTCAAACTAATATTTAAAATACTATTATCACAACCCGTGCAACAACGGTAGCTAAAATTAAGGTAACATTACAAAAAGATAAAAAATACTGATGATTATAAAAACTATTTTACAGCCACAATATGAAACTTGAAATAATTGTAATTTTTCAGTAGAATTAAAGAAAAACAAAACGACGAAAATCAATTATTTATGAATGTGGGAATAATGGGAGATGAAAAGTAACCAACTAAAGGCCGATTCACAATAAATTAAGATGGATTGGGAAGTATATTCATTATTTCAGTAGTTTATTATGATCTTATAAAATTAATCTCAAACAATTTTGGGCACTCGAATACGTAGGATTTGTTCAGCTAAACATATTGAATTAGAGATAAACCTGCTTCGCGATATGTTGAAAAAGAATGGCTACCTCGACTGGTTTATCGAATAAAATTTGAGGCATAGTAAAGAAATCTAAATGGAAGCAAACTACGTCGCAGTATAACGCACACTTTTCGATTACAGCTAAAATTTACAAAATAAAACTAATTCGAGCGAGAAAACTCACATATATATATATATATATATATATACTCATTTGCACAATTAAACAACCATCTGCTCACCTGTAACCTGCTGTTGTTGTAGATGCAGAACTGGTGTTAATAGATGTATTGTTCAAAGACGTGTCGCGTTGTCTACTTGATTGTTGTTGGTTACTATAGATGCCCTGTGCATAGGCTAACTGTGAGGCTTCTACCGAAGCTCGTTGTTCAGCCTCTGCCAATTCTAAATACATATAAATATACACAAAGACACACGCATAAACTGAGGGAAAAATTGTAGTCAGCTAAAGAGAAATAATTTGACTGATGAAATGGTGCTTTTGCAACGCCATCTAGTCAAACTGACCTCACATAAAAAAAACTTTAAAGGCACAATTCGGAAGAATAAAGCAGGCTACCAAACCATTCGGCCAATCCTGATGTATGGACACAAAATCTGATCTCGGTACATTGCAACCATAAGAAAACTGGAGACGTTGGACCATGCGTATCGAATAGAAACTTAGAAAACACATTTGAGCGATCGAATAAAACAAGCTAAATTTCGAGTACGGAGTTTCAACTCATTAGATGTCTCACAGTGCATTGACTTCTTGCTGCAGATCATTGAACAGATTGGCGATGTCGCTGTGGAGGACCCTCGAAATATGACTCTCTAGGACAGTAAATTATCTTAGACTATAAAGCGTGGATAAAACTCAACTATGGCATATAACATAGCTCGCTAACACTTATGCATTTAATTCAACCCATTAAATCAAGAGAAAGGTGAATCGAGGCACCCTAGGAGCTTGTTTATTCCAACACGGAAATCAGCCTTAGTAAAGTAATACAAAAACGCTGGGACTAACGTAGCATTTTCCAGACAGATAATAATGCCTCATATGATTACATAAAATCCTGCACTGTCGTGACATCCATCAATGTTAATTGGTAAGAAACTGTGAAATATATCAACGTAAAATTGTATAAACGTAATTAAATATGAACGATTGTGAAATGAGCAATAATATTTATAACAACCATGGATAAATATATATATATATATATATATATATATATATATATATATATATATATTTATAT